>CALYLW010001725.1:0-85000 GCA_944989445.1 Ampullaceana balthica | reverse complement strand
TAAAAACAATGGGAGTTCTGTTGGGGTGAAAGGAGTGTTTTGCAATAGCAACTAAGTTAACCTTGGACACTTGAAGCAGGATTTATTTAGAAGACACTGTATGAATTCAGATGGCTTTCAGGCACTTTGCTTTACATGCATTGTTGAGAAACATACAAGTACTGACTGAATACTGCGAAGAGCAGGTACGCGTGTATAATGACCCAGTCAATAAATATTGTTTAAAGAAGCACAGAGACCCACAGTTTCGAACTGTTCTTAGTGTCACTGATGAACTAGTTGGAGAACTTGCCGAATTTAGCAAGCTGTTTCAAAGGAAAAATCTAACGAACATAGAGGCATACCAGTTTCTAAAAGGAAGAGTCAATTACCTAAAAGGACATTACCTTGGTTAAAATGTTCATTTGTTTGCAGATGTTGCTAAAATGGTTTCAGGCTATGAGGATGAAAACATAAATACCACCCTCAAATTCGTTGAATGTCTGTGTTTGCACATGGACTCTCGTTTTACTGAAAGCGATTTGTTGCAATGGCGAATATTTGAGATGTCAATGTTAGTCAACACGTCAAATTTTAATTATGGACGAGCAGAACTTGGTGGACTATACTTTCTAGATACAAGGAATTTCTTTTAAAGCTATGAAGACATTTTGCCGAAACTTATGGATCAGTATCGTAATTTAAGATTTGTGTTTGCAGAAAAAAAATGTGTGTTGATGCAGACTTTCCACGAGGTGATTCAGTTTGTAATGACTGAGGAACAATTCAGCGACATTGCCATCCTGTTGGATATTTGGGCTACATTTCTTGCATCGAGTGCTGATTGCGAACGTGGATTCAGCCTAATGAATTCCATAAAAGTAAAATCTAGAAATAGATTGGAGGAGTTACAATTAATCATGCTTATGAGGATTAAATCTTGTCAGAAAGAGGAACATCAGATCAACATTGACGAAGTCTGTAAAAGATGGATCTCGTTGAAAGACAGACGCCAGAGTGCCTCCAGAATAGATTAGCGGCATATGGATATGTTGGCAGTTGGTTGCTTTATACATGATAAATACCGTTCAACAGGAATATTCATTTCTAATTCTTGTTTATTTAATTAAAATCTACTATATTATTTTGATAACATTTTTTGTCACATAAAGTGTATCGGTTCAATTGATGCATGCATTTTGTGGGGATGTCAAAAAATTTGCACACAAAAAATGTTACACTGTGAAACTTTGCACACGAGTTTCTTATTTTGCACAACAACCGGAAAACCTTAGAAGGAACATTGCTGTATGTACAAGATCCCACACCTGCATATATTTTACATGATATTTGAAATCCTGTGAATAATACATAAACAATAATACAAAATGACAGAAACAGAAGTAAATGAAAATACACTACAAAAGCCCCATCAAATTAATTATATAAAAACATACTACATAGTATCCTCGAGACAAAGTCAGATTCCTAGTCATGAAATAATATTAACAGCTTTGGAGGATAGATCGAATTTTCTGGTCTGTACTTGATGCCCCATCACTTTGACTATATATGATTTTTGTGGTTAAACAATTGTATAAAGCATAATTTTCCCTACTAAAATATACTTATAAATTAAAGCATGCAACGTTATCTAAAGCAATTTGAAAAATAAAATAAAATATAAAAAATTTGGTCAATCTATGCTTCGACAAGAGTGGGGTATACCCATTCGGTAAAGCACCCACGAGTGCCCAATATTTCCCATTCAAAAGTTAGACAGAAAGATTCAACGGTGGGAAACCACCCATCAACAACCCTGTCTCTTTATTTGATCTCAACCTCCTTCTCCCTCTCGATTTTTACTTTCACTCCTTTTCGCTTTCTCTCTCCCCTGTTCTTTTGTGCTTCATCGTTCCCCCTATTCTTTCTAATTCTTCACCAACCTTTTTTTTTCATCTCCAACTCCTGCACTACTCTTATCTCTTTCTCTCTCTCTCTTTCTCTCTCTCTCTCTCCCCCTCTCTCTCTCTCTCTCTCTCTCTCTCTCTCCCTCTCTCTCTCAATCTCTTTCTCTTGCGCGCTCTCTCTCTCTCTCTCTCTCTCTCTCTTTCGGTTTAGGTTATTTCCCCAGTTCTTACCCTCCATTAACATCCTTATTTATATTGTATTTATTCAATCTGTCCCCGTTTCTCGCCCCTCCTCTATGTGTTCAAGGAAACTGTTTTGTTTCTCAAAGCTTCGCCAGCAGCCTTCGTCACATAAGCCAAACAGAAGTACTTAAGGTCTGACCCATGCAATCCATAGTCGCCATTTTTACACCGGTAGGTCGCAATGTCTATTTCCTGGTCTTGTCTGAACTGCGGTGAGTACATAGCCCCGATCACCTGCTGGTCAGTACTGGACATGTTGCTGTCCAGTAGAGACCTTACTGTCTTTTTGTAGGATTTGATGAATTTCTTAACGACCTGAAAGACAAATAGACATTGTAAAACGATTATTTTCATTTTACAATGTTTTATTTGTAAATATATTTTGTCTTCATTAGCGTAAGTTCAAGTTTCTGCAGGATGTTTTTTTAAATGTATTTTTTTAGTCTCATCTTTAGGAAAAGGATAAAATGCAAAATAATTACTTATACTAGAGGCTAATATAATTTCTTTATGTAATACGCCAACAGTATAGCTAAAAAATGATAAACGTACCTTATGTGCATCATCATGTATTATATGTATTTTTGGGTAATTAGAATATGAATGTGTTACATTGAATGCATTTATAAATATATAAGAACTATTTTAATGTGAAGCGATGTGAGCCCAGCTGCTTGCAAGGGTACTGCGCTATATAAGTTCTCAAATTATTATTATTATTAATATCGTATCTTGTATTATCTTTTAAAGACGCTCCTTTTATACAGAGTATTTTTGCGTCCTACGCTTATTCATGGTTTATGTCTAGTCTTGCATTTTTATTAGAGTTTTTAATGTTAATAGAGGGTTGGTTTTCCCGTTTTCCTCAGGCAACACAGTCTACGCTAACATTAATGCAGCTAACGTAATACCAACACACCCTCATGCCAACAGTGGGCCCTAACTTACCGTTTGAGAACCAATGAGAAAGCTTCCAGACACCCACACGTGGTTGTTGCTGATGTACTCCCAGGGACTCATCTTCACATTCTGCTGGGCCACCTCAGAGAAGCCGATCCTGGACTCGTTGAACCCATCAGGCACCGCCAGAGTGAACGTTTCGTTTGGCTTCCGGAGGTGGAGCATATTTCTGATGGATTTAAAATACACAGAACAAATATAAGCTTTAATCATAAATGATTATTAGATAATTAAAAATAATTATTTTTTAATAAAAGTTTAGCGAATATCGAAGATATTCATTCTCTTATCTCCCTTTACATTATCTCCCTTGAAAATTTTGCTCTGGTGGGTGTGCGGGTTGTTTCAATATCAAAACAACTCAGCTTTTTTTCTACACCCTTTTCAACAAGGTGTGTTACCTAAAGGTCCAGACAGGAACTGGTACGTACCCTAAATGTCCAGCAAGTACCAGGCGTGTTAGAGGCCGTCCTTACATGACGTAACGCGTTTTTGACCGATTTTACCCCCCCCCCTTCCCCCCTCTTCACACATCGTCACAAAAACTTAGACCCCCCTCCAATATGACGTCACGAAGCTTTACTCCCCTTCATAAAGCCGTATTTTCTATTTGAAAATGAACATGTTTCAAATCAATTTTTTGGTCATTTTAGTATGTATTTAGTGTAAGGGTGTCCAAAGTCCACCCGCGGCCAAAATACGGCCCGCGCTTAAATCTTCAAGGGCGAACAGCAGTGGTAAACCAATTATATTCACAAATCAATGACTTTGAAAACAAGCTGCAAAATTATCAAAGGAAACTGTATCAAATACATCCTATTACCACACATTTCGCCCCACTAGAGATTCCTAGAAATTCGAACATTAGCTAAGAAAATGCTCAGCTAGTTTGCCTTAACATGTGTGAGCAGCCATTCTCAGATATGAATTTTAACTAGAATCGTGTGAGGACGAAACTAAGTGACTCTCACCTGTGTGATATCATACGTATAAAACTAGTGGTATTGAGCCAGACCGCGCATATTTACAGCAGTCAAGATCTCAGTTTCACCCTTCACATATTAATTTTTTTGCAATAACAATTTTCTCAAAGTATTTCATTTTGTTTTATCGTGTTCGTATGACGGACCGGCAAGAATTTTTCCATTGCATCAGGTACCGGTGCACTCTTTTCCCGTTTTGACGTGATTTTCCTAGTACTGACGTGATAGGAAAATGAGCTCCTACATGGCCTAAAACACTAAAAGATTAAGTATGAATTCGGCTTGTTTTATAAAATTTTACAATTTTTTAATTTGTTTAGTTCCTGAGGCACAGAAGACAGCTTACGAACAGTGCAGCGGTAATTTCAAAAATCTTCTGATGTGATTAACCGTCAAGCCCGCGAGTGTGACTATTGATATTACAAGGGTCATTTGATTGTTGATAGACCTAGAATAGATACCGGACGATTCCTCAAATTTATTTCTATTTTATAGTGACAGTTTTTCTGCTAAGTATTTGCACGTCAAAGTCATTTGATCTAAAATTACCAAACTGATATCAAATGTCATGTTTCTAAAAATTATTTGGTATGCGCTGGAAGAAGAGTATGGCGATTACTGTACGAACCCCACATTTGTACACGAAAAGTAGGGTGTCATCTTCTGCGTCGCAAAATACTGTAATTCCGACGAGTTGAAGAAAACTAATATGGCATTTAAAATAAAATATCCAATATTATCGTAACGTTTTACTCCGTAAGCTCCCGAATTTTTTTTTCAATATTTTTTTTTCACGATTTCACGTACGTCACACAAGCGAGATAAATATAATGTCACCAACGGACGAAGCGTGTTTGTATTGTTGCATTCTCTTGTGGGGTTTAGAAACTAATGAAAATACCTATTGGACGGTTTAACCCAGGGGTTGGTGAACAGGGGTAAATTATCTCATTTGGGTTAAAAAGGGAACTCCTGGGGTTAATGCAGACTCATTGTGGGCATAAAAAATTCTTTAGAATCCGCTCCTTTTGGGGTAACAGTAATATTAAGAAAAACTTTTATATTTTTAGGTATCAGGCAAACAAGTTTGCCAGCCCCTGGCTGAGCCGGTTCGTTTTTTAGAATGGTTAATCGGCCTTCAAAAAACGAACCGTGTTAACATCCTTCGATTATATTTCTTTTTTAATACATACAAATTAAAAATTGACTATTAATCATCAGGGTTAACTTTTTTATTTGGAAATTTTTTTATTTATCAAAAAATATTTTAAAAATATATTCAAAAAAAAATCCCTCAATTCAAGACCCCCTCCCTCCCCCTCGTCACACATCGTCATAAAAGTGTGACCCCCATCCCCCCTAGGTGCGTGACGTCATTTATGGACGGCCCCTTACCTAAATGTTCAGGCAGGATCAGGTCTGTAGCCTGCATCTCCAGCCAAGACCAGGTGTGTTGCCTAAAGATCCCAATGTCCAGCTAGGACCAGGTGTATTAGCTAATGTCCAACCAGGATCAGGTGTGTTACCTAAATGTCCAACCAGGACCAGGCATGTTACCTAAATGTCCAACCAGGACCAAGCATGTTACCTAAATGTCCAACAAGGACCAGGCATGTTACCTAAATGTCCAACCAGGACCAGGCATGTTACCTAAATGTCCAACCAGGACCAGGCATGTTACCTAAATGTCCAACCAGGATCAGGCATGTTACCTAAATGTCCAACCAGGACCAGGCATGTTACCTAAATGTCCAACCTGGACCAGGCATGTTACCTAAATGTCCAACCAGGATCAGGCATGTTACCTATATGTCCAACCAGGACCAGGCATGTTACCTAAATGTCCAACCAGGATCAGGCATGTTACCTAAATGTCCAACCAGGACCAGGCATGTTACCTAAATGTCCAACCAGGACCAGGCATGTTACCTAAATGTCCAACCAGGATCAGGCATGTTACCTAAATGTCCAACCAGGACCAGGCATGTTACCTAAATGTCAAGCCAGGACCAGGCATGCTACCTAAAGGTCCCAATGTCCAACCAGGACCAGGTGTGTTACCTAAAGGTCCCGATGTCCAGCCAGGCCATGTACTCTGTTCTCACGTGACCCATGACCATGGCCATCTGGAGAGCGTCATACTTGGCGTTCATGGTGCACGAGTAGTTGGCGTTGACGGTGTTGGGGTGGTGCTTGGGGTAGTTGGGGCGGCTGTAGAGGGCGTTGATTTTGTCGTAATCCTTGAACCCGTCCAGCTGTGACCGGCTGACCTTGATCAGGACAGTTCTGTCCGGAGGCTGAGCTGACCGGATCGATCTGTGAAACATTTATATTTTATGTTTCTGAGGTGTTAAAGTAAAGACATTGAATCGTTGAATGTATTGCTCTGTGAGTTTATAGAAACTTTTAGATTTTATGTTCTGAGGTGGTAAAGTAAAGACATTGAATCGTTGAATGTATTATCCTGAATTTACTTGAAGAAATCTACTTACCTGAAGTAACTCCTTTACTTGAAGTGACTAATTTACCTGAAGTAACCCATTTACCTGAAGTAACCCATTTACCGAAGTAACCCATTTACCGAAGTAACCCATTTACCGAAGTAACCCATTTATCTGAAGTAACCCATTTACCTGAAGTCACCCATTTACCGAAGTAACCCATTTACCGAAGTAACCCATTTATCTGAAGTAACCCATTTAACTGAAGTAACCCATTTACCGAAGTAACCCATTTACCGAAGTAACCCATTTACCTGAAGTAACCCATTTACCTGAAGCAATCCATTTACCTGAAACAACCCATTTACCGAAGTAACCCATTTACCCGAAGTAACCCATTCACCTGAAGTAACCCATTTACAGAAGTAACCCATTTACCTGAAGTAACCTATTCACCTGAAGTAACCCACTTACCTGAAGTAAGCCATGTCCTCCTCATTATCAAAGAAAGCCACCACCTTGTTGGTCAGCCAGGCCCATGTCTTCATAAAGTTTGTGTACGTGTTTTTGGTGAAGTAATGACCTGCTGGACCTTTCTGGAACTTTCCTAGGGCCGCGTACAATGTTACTACTGTGACGTCTTTGGAATAAACCTAAATAAAGATGCCAAATTTTTAAATTTGTAACTTTAACAAATGAATTAATTTAAAATCTTGAATTCGTCACTTAAAAAAAATAATTAATCTTTAATCTTTATCTTTAATTCGAAACTTTAAATAATGAATTAGTATAGAATAGTATAGTAATTCGTCACATTAAAAATGAATTTGTGTAGTATATATATATATATATATATGTTACAGTCAATGTAAAAAATTGGGCAATATTTATATTGCCCTGGAAATTTAAAAAGTGCCAATGGGATGTGACAAAATGTTATATAGAAATTAACACATTGCCCGGCATTAAGAATTATGCTGGAAATAGAATGGGCAATTTGAGAAAATTTTTATTCATATACATCAGGGGTGGGCAAACTTTTTCAACGGAGTGCCTCATTGGAAACTTTATTGTTATAGGTGGGCCGCATATATATTTTGTCTACTTCAATTACAATTGACAATGCCTTAATATAAATTTATGACAATAATCACGTACTTGTCATTTTATTTCACATTCACACTCTCTTACACATGTACACTACATTTTAAAATACGAACTGAAACAGTTGCTAATTTGGTAATAAGATTTTATCATTCATTATTAATTCAACAAAAGTTTGTTACCTGTCATAATAACTATGAAGAAATAGGAACATAATTTACATATAAGCTGACCATAGAGTACAATTATAATTAATGAGAAGTATGTAACTGTTCACAATTTTGGATAATTTTCTTGAACTGTGGAACCAGTTTACTGGTTGTGATTCGCATGACTGCATTCAAATTGCTATCAGTCAACATCGATTTTCATGCAAGAAAAAGCTTGCTCATAGATGTATGTGGACCCAAATAGTGAAAATAGTTTGTCAGCAAAGTTTTTAAGTGTGGAAATGGTGCTGCTGGCAAACATCCATAAAACTCCAGCAGAAGAACTGACTTGAACCTCTCCTTCAGGTCTTAATGCGCTTGTAGGTCAAGCAGCTCAAACTGTAAATCCCAAGTTCTTGAAGTCTTGGAACCACCTTTCAAATTCCACAGCCAAGGCAGGGAGGGCTTTGCCTGAAATGATTTAACATGCACATACATTTCATGTGCAAACAAGCTATTGCCCTGAAGTTTGACATTCAGTTAATTCAACTTTTCCTTAATATCAATAGCAAACATGAAGTCTGACATCCACTCTTCATTAACAATGTTAATAACAAAGTCACAAACGAAACCCTTTATCTCCAGGAACATAACTATTTCTGCCTTGAGATCCCACACTCGCCTAAATATATCTTGCCCAGGCTCAGCCATGAGCGGACACTGCTGTGGTAGATAATACCATAATATGCAGTTTCCAAATCTTCAAGCAGTCCTCTGAACTGCCTGTGGTTGAGTTTCCTGGCTCTGATGAGGTTTATCACACTGACTACTGCTTGATATTCAATGCAGCTTTACACAGACTGCCCTGATGGAAAACACAGTGGAGGAAAGAGCGTATGGTCAGGATGTTCTTCTTTAATTTTATTTATCAACTTTACAAGACCTAAGTTTTTCCAGTCAAAGCACGTGCTCCATCAGTTGTTACACTTGCTATCTTGTTCCACACCAACCCAGTTATTTCAACACAGTTCTCAACAGCCTTGAATAAATCCTGGCCTGTAGTTGTGTCTTTGAGTGGTTCGACACTGAGTAATCCTTTGGTAAGCTCAAAACGAGTGTTTATTCCCCGTATAAAATAAAAATACCTACAATTGTACTATGTCCTGTACATCGGTACTTTCGTCCAACGCAAGAGAGTACCTCAAAAAGTTTTTGCTTGCATCTCGAAGTTGGTGCATCATAATGTCGCTAATTTTTCAAACACGCCAGACTACAGTTCTCCTTGATAAAGAAATGCTATCAAATTATGTTTTCTGTCCTGGACACATAATGCTTGCTGTATCTGAAAAGCATTCCTTGATGACCTCGCTGTCAGAAAAAGACTTGTTCCGTTTTTACAATGTTATGGGACAGCACCGAACTGGCTTCGGTTGCAGTATTAAAGACTGTTTGAAGCAATCAGTTTGCTGCTTCTTTAAATTATAAACCAACTCCTGGCAATTCGTTTTTCTCTCTTCCTTCGTTAAATTGTGCCCGAAATACAAATGTTTTATTTGGTGATATCTTTTTAAGTTGTACTCCTTTAAGACGCTCACACATTCACAGTACAGCAAGCAGAGTGCTTTGCTGCAATGCTCGTGAAGCAATATTTAGCGGTCCAATCGTCATTAACAACACGAAATTCGTCCTTGGTCTTTCTTTTTTTGCAGCCCTCATGATTAAATCAATATCTATTCACTTTTAAATTAATTTTTTTACAAAACCTCCAATATGTTAATCGTAAACAAAAGCCAATTATGGTTGAGTTGAAATGCAGTTTCGAATAAGGATGTTAACAATTAATGACTAATGATCATTAATCAATTCTTGAGCCATAAAACCGATTTAATATTCCTAGATTCGAAACAAATACTGAGAATAAGATTTTAAAAATAAAGCGAAAATTCTAAACAAAGAAAATTAACATCGATATATATATATATAATTATTGTTTAACGCGAAAATGAGGGGACTGAAATATTTTTTAGTGTTAGAAGAATTTTTTGCACAAAAGTACATAGATGTACATATACTCAAAAAATTATGTTTATTAGAGTACATTTTATTTACATAAAAATCAATAAAACAAACAATATTAACAAGAACAAAAAGAAATTGAATAATTGAATATATATTTTTTTTTCAAAATGAAAGAAAAAACAAAAATTTATTAATTTTAAAGAAAATACAAATAATCTGATTTTGTTAAAAAAATTCAGCATATTAATTTTTTAAAAATTGTCCAGGAGAGAGTGGGGAGGTAGGTGGATAAGCACATTGATTCGTCTCACCGGCTATCGCAATGTTGTTGGATTTCAAAGCAAATTGAACTTTCTTTTAAGTGAAACATGAGAAATCCATTCTTTTCATTTCAAATCCCCTTCGAGAAGGGGTGGCCTCTGCGGGACTCGACGGACGAGTAGGGTCGCGGACCTGACCGCGACCCGAAACCGACAACTCCTGGAAAACAAAAACCGAAGTCTGATATGTTAGGTGTTAGGTGCTAGTCACATATGATTACAGTCGCTGTACGGATCTTAGGCAAAGCATCTAGATGTAATGCCGATGATGAATATCAAAGTTCCCGTTGAGGGTCGGGTTACTCCGAAGAGACCGTTTCGTCCCTTCCATTTTACCAGCAACGCCATTGAGTGGTACCAGTTTAGGGCCAGGAGCGCCAGTACGGATTAGCAAAAGGAACCGCTAAGAACGCAGCGGACGCCAGCTCCAAGGAAACCTTCCAGTGGGGTCACACCCTAGGTAGGTCATTGATGATCCCCCGCATTGCGGCGATCCTAACCATTGAGACTCGTGTGCTTTGCAGAGGTGGCGCCAAAGTGGTAGCGGGTCGATGTAGGGAATTCCACCCCTCCTTGTGAGGCCCACGTGGCCGCTTCAGAAGCGACAGCTCCTGGGGGGGGTAGTTCTCAGCTGTTACGTCTCCTACGGGGGCCAGATAGCTGAGGGGATCTTTCGGGGAGCCCCATGAAAAGCGCAGGCTCGGGACTGCTGACTTTCTTCCACATGTAGGTTCATTTGAAATCCAATTCTTGCCCACGTGTTTTCTGTATTTCGTTCATTCCCAGAACCAAAATCTTTTCGTGTTAAAAGAAAAAGAAGGTATGAAAATACACATAGTGGTTTGTCGGGACCATTTTATTAGTTACTGATAACCGATATTTCTTCCTAAGCGTTTTCGCTTGGGGAAATGTGTAAGATTGATATTAAGTGGGGACAAAAATGGGAAAATACTATCGTGATTTTCGAGGCTTAATAAATAACTTATTCCGTCAATAGAAATTACTAAAATACTGCTTACCTTACAATAAATAAAAAGTTTGAAATTAAACTAGAGACGAAAATTTTTGTATTAAAATTGTTGTATAAAAACTGCCTTAAACTTTTAAGTACACCGATCATACGTTCATTTCCCTTTTTAAGTTGGTAGAAATAAACAATATCACGGAACTAGTTTTTACCAACAGACATCATCACATTTCGTACACATGACAGAACTAAAATGTCTCGGCTTTTTGTAATCTATATCAACTATGATTAAATATAAAGCGTCATGTTTTTTAAAAAATATCATTTGACGCCATCCTATTATTTTTAGACTTAAAACAGCACACAATTTAGGCTTTACTTATAAATACTAGCGTATCACCCGTCAAAAATGACGGAAGTTTTCAAAATAAATACACATCAGATTAAAAAATAACGTAATACAGAAGTTTTATTTATTTTATTTATTTTATTTATTTTATTTGATTAATTTATTATCATATTGAACAATGTTATGTGGAACGTTCGAAAAGTGTTATTTTTGGTGCAGCACTATAAAACAAAATCGATCTCAGCGCCACCTAACAGCATTACAAATTTCGCAGTGCCGCCTAGTTACATCCATACATACAGACAACGGGAATTATGTATATTGATAATGCCGATGTTATGGAAAAAATACACGAGTCAATTAATTATTAAAAATGTGGCTGCGGGCCAGTTAAAATGTTAACATGGACCGCCTTTGGCCCGCGGGCCGGACTTTGGACATCCCTGATGTATTCTAACATGACACGGCGTGCTACCTTTTAACTGTCTAATTTTGAATAGCAATCTCTCGTATATTCTATAGAGTTCCGAGCCATTCATTCTAGCAAACGCTTCTCAGGATATAAAGGAGAGCAGCGATACAGAGTAAAAAAATCCTGGCCTGTCAATAGGACCAATGCACACCAGCCCCCTCCTTCAATGCCTAATACCCCTGCCTCTTCACAGAAACAATCAGACACACACATACACACACACACACACAAACGCATACATTATCATTCTGACTACTTTTCTCAGAATTTCTTTTTGAAAAATTATTTTAGGAACTCGAGCGGTCTTAATTCTCAAACCATCAGCGATAAAATTACATCATCAATAACGCTGTTATTGGTGGACTCTCTGCTTTTAAGGGCATGGGTAACGTATCAATAACTCTTTTTAAATTTATCTTAAAATTCGCGCAGACAGACATAGTTATAAACTGTTAGCGCATTAGTTTATTGTTATACCTCATACTCATACTTATTAGTATTACTTACTCTACTACACTTCAATAGATTAAAACTTTCTTGTCCTCTCTAAATGTTATTAAGTTTCAAATATTCTCTAATAATAGTAAGTGGATCTGTTTATATGACATAATCACATATCTGTACTTATATCGTGAAATGACATACTGGTATAAATGTCGTGTTACATTTGTTAGCTTTTGAGAAACTTGATGTATATGCATTTGAAATTTAGATTTGATGCGTTTTAGGTTTTACTTTAGTTCTGTACGAACAAAATTTGACATTGTCACAAAAATACCTGTAACCAATTTGTCATAAAACTAATGTCACTCGATGTAAAAAATGTCACATTAATAATAACTAGATACGCCTCGCGGCGTAGCATACGCCACAGACTTGCTCATGGAGAGTGCAAAGAAAGTGGAGAAATGTCGGACACAAACTACAGCACGAAGAAATCAAAACAACGCGAGTGAACGTCGGTTGGGGGGGGGGAACTGCCAACTCATTGTTGGTTTCGAGACATTTACAGGCGAAATTCGGTACACCCCTAACTTCTATGAAGTCAGCTATAAAACGATATTCGGTTTAAAATTAGAGTTACATAATCGATAATCGGTTTAAAAAAAAACAACAAAAACAACAACACGCAATTAACAACCCTAAACATGACTAACCCTCGCTGGGGTCGGCCAATCACAGTTTATGTTTAAGGGATGGTAGCATTTAATGGAAGGCGGGTAACAACAACCTCAGTGTGCTTGTCTCCATGTTTACTCGCTATTTTTTACTTAATTTGTGCTGCTTTTTGTGTCTGTACTCTCACCCCCCCTACGTTCTTTGCAATGTATATTATGAGAAAGTCTGCGGCGTAAGCTACGCCGCGGGTCTCTCCAGAGTTCCTTCTTTTCATTCAATCACAGTCGTTTGCCCAAAACCATCCCATCTTGACAACTGTGTCTTTCAGGAAGTCTTCACCCGTAACTAAATCAGCTAGTGTTGGCAATAAAGGGGTAAAAGAACGGGAACAAACTGACATTTTAAAATTAAAATAAAACAAACCCGTAAAAACAAAGTTTTTGACTATAAATCCCTTATATATGAGACATAACTAACAGTATTGATTATTTTCAAACATTTACAGACTGAATTTGTCTTAACTCAACTTTGCATCATAACCCTAGTGGGGGGAGGGAGGGGTGGGGGGGGGAGAGGGGAAAAGTCTGGTCACCGATTCGCTTGACCGAGCTCAGAGTGACACGTAAAATGTAAACAAAAGCGCCCGTCGCTTCGTTGGGTCGCCTCAATGCGTCAGCTCAAAATTTCACGTGGGAAAAAAACAATAACTAACAGTGAATTTAAATTACATACCTCATATAAGGATAAACTAAAAATGCATTAATTTAATTACGGTACGTTCGATCGATCTGAAATTTTGATACGATGCATTGTTAGGTTAGACGGGTCCGTGTGCCAAATTTCAGTTTGATCAGATTACGGGAAGTGGGTCATTTTCGACTTTTGTTTTTCCGCCCGCCGAGCCCATGAGAGAGATGATGACAGACAGAGACGGCCGCGAAGTTAATATAAGGGATTTAAAAACACAATGTTTTCGCTGGGGCTTGAACCCAGGACCATCGACGTATGAGGCGGATATGATAACCAGTACACTACGAATTTCACATTTACTGTGAAGGAACAATGCAAGTTAACGCAAGTGTATTGTTGCCACCCACTCCCCCCATTTTTTCATTTCATCCCACCACGCTTGCCAACAGTGTTTAGTTGACCCGAGCGAGGGTAATTTATCATGCTCTGTTGCATATGCAGATTCTTGTTGCCTCGCAGGGTCCGACTAAGAAGAGAATTATATATATAGATACTAGGTGCAAGTACCCGGCTTTTCCTGGTTTAAATAAGGTTTTCTGTAGAAGCGTACAAAACTGTTTATTTGCATCCAATCGAGCTGAAAATTTAATTTTTTTCCCCGTATGTTATCATTGCGGGAGAGTACTCAACAACTTCCCAAAGTTTCATGGTCCTGCGTACACGGGAAATAGGATATTTAATGATGAGTCTGTTTTATACAGCTCATATTAGGAAAAACCTACATTTTGGGCCCAAGGCCCCCTAGTGAGTGATAATTATATATTTTTTTTCGCATGTTATCATCGTTGGAGGGTACTCAAAAACTTCCCAAAGTTTCAATCTTCTACTTACACGGTAAGTTGGAGAATTAGTGATGAGTCAATTTTATATATGAAAAAAAACTTCATTCAGGCCTCCTGGCCCCCCAGTGAGTGATAATTGAAATATATTTTCGCCAGTTACCATTCTGAGAGGGTACATAACAACTTCTTAAAGTTTCATGCTTCTACCAACACAGGAAATTGGAGATTTAATGATGAGTCTGATTTATATAGCTCATTTAAGAAAAAAACTACGTTTGTGCCCCCCCCCCAGTTAGTGATAATTTTATATTTTTTTCGACTGTTACCATTGCGGGAGGGTACTCAACAACGTTACAAAGTTTCATGCTTCTACCTACACGGGAAGATGAGGAATTAGTGTTGATTCAGTTTTATATAGCCCATATAAGGACAAAACCGGTTTTGGGGCTCCCGGCCACCCATTAGTGGAAATGTTTACATTATTTTTCGCCAATTATCGTCATAAGAGTGTATTCAGCAAGTTCCCAAAGTTTCATGCTTCTACCTTCATGCGAAGTTGGAGAATTAGTGTTGAGTCAGTTTTAAATATAAGTAAAAAAAACTACATTTGGGCCCCCGGCCCCCAGTAAGTGATAATTTATATAATTTTTGTACGCTACCATCGCCAAATGATACTTAACAACCACCGAAAGTTTCATGCTTCTACCTACACGGGAAATAGGATATTTTTGTTTTGTTTTTAATTTGTATAAAGCTCATACAAGGAAAAAAAAACTACATTTTGGGCCTCCGGCCCCCAGTATCTTATATATATGGAACGAAACCTGTTTAAGAGCTTTTGCCATGTAATTTTGTGTATGTGTACCAAATTTCACGTTATTTGGTTGTCTGGATCTTGAGTTATTAGGGAACAGAGAAACAGACAACAAATGCGTCTTATATGTATAACATTTGGTCTCCCGGCCCCCCAGTTAGTGATAATGACTGCTACCATCGCGGGATGGTACTCAACAACTTTCCAAATTTCATGTTTCTACCTACAAAGAAAGATGGGGAATTGGTGTTGATTCAGTTTTATATAGCCCATATTAGAAAAAAAAATGGTTTTGGGCCCTCGGCAACCCATGACTGAAAATTTTAAAATTATTTTTCGCCAATTATCGGACAAGAGTGTATTCAGCAAGTTCCCAAAATTTCATGCTTCTACCTTCACGGGAAGATGAAGAATTAGCGTTGAGTCAGTTTTAAATATATAAAGAAAACTACATTAGGGCCCCGGCCCCCAGTAAGTAATAATTTATATAATTTATTTACCTGTTACCATCGCCAAATGATACTTAGCAACCACCGAAAGTTTCATGCTTCTACCTACACGGGAAATAGGAGATTTTTTTTATAAAGCTTATATAAGGAAAAAACTACATTTTGGGCCCCCAGTATCTTATATATGTGGAACAAAACCTGTTTAAGAGCTTTTCCCATGTAATTTTGTGTATGTGTACCAAATTTCACGTTATTGGGTTGTCTGGATCTTGAGTTATTAGGGAACAGACAGACCGATAGACAACAAATGCGTCTTATATGTATAGATATAGATAATAATAATAATAATAATAATAATTTGAGAACGTACATCACGCAGTATCCCAGCAAGCAGCTGAGCTCACCAAAAATAGTAACACATATTAAACAAGTAATACAAACTCGAATGAGTATTTAAACGAAATTTCCAACAAAGAATTTCAGATCTTTTTTATTCAAGGGAAATCATTCTAGATTACATTAAAAGTCATTTCAAACTAAACAAAACAATCGCTATCAATTGCTCACTATGGCACATTTTCTCTTTGACGTCATATCCCCTCAAGCTACGTCACACCAAGAATGTGTCAATATAATGCGCACGCACCGCGAAACATTAGCATTCACAAAGCGGGAAAATCCCATCAACTATCATTCTAGATTACATTAAAAGTCATTTCAAATCAATAATTGTGAAACTAGACAGTGCAATTACTAACTACAAATTGCTGCTAAAATTACGGTAGTCGAACGAAAAGCGATTTTTGAAAAATTCTTTCTCCAATATTGTTCTAAATATTATTAGCTATCGTTTGGCGTTTATTTCAACCCGATAGATGTTATGGCTGGTGAGAAATTGACAAAATACTGATATTGTTTCGTTTTATTATTTTATTTTCAAGGAAATCCATTAAACCTTTTCGGTATTTTTTTTACCCTTGCACATCCTTGAGACCTCCTTAACATATTTGCAAAAGACCCGAAACCCTCTATCTGGTATGGTTCAGGAGGAGTTGCTTGTGCAAGCTCGAACAGACAGCACATACATCTTCTTATATATAAAGCTGAGTTGGTGTTTGTATGTTTGAATGTTTCACTTTTTGACTGTAAGTTTCACAATCACGGAAAAACCAATTGACGGACGGGGACTAAATTTGGCAGGATGGTTCCTTTTAACCTGCAGATAGTTGACATATTTTTTTTAATTGTCCCTTTTGCCCGAAAGCCATCAATTAAAAGGTCAGAAAATGTTGAGACAAAGAGAGAAATATATACATCATTTCCATATTAAAACACCTATAAAAAGGTTCAAAATTTAGAATTATATTTGGAGCAGTAGTTTATAACAAGACTTTTTTAAGTGAACCGCTTTCAATTAACTTCCATCAACTAAAACGATGCGCAAATGGTATTGCAATTTATTTTTAAAAAATTAATTGTTGGTTTCTTTTAATTCTTTTGGAAGCTTCATTACATTTACAACGCGGTAGTCGAGTGGCAGCGCACTGGACTGTCGTACCGATGGTTACGGGTTCGAATCCATGTGAAGGCAAGGGTTTGTTCCCGGAGCCAAGGGCGTCCCTGAGTCACCCCGCTCCGAATGGGTACCTAACACTACATGTAGTTAGGCGGCTGGGTAATGCGTGGAACCCTCAAAGCCGTGGCCTGTGAGCGCTGCATCACTTGCCAAACAGATCATCTGTCATGGTCTGTGGACGCAACTATCTTCTGCATAGAAGGGTCGTCTGCTTCGATATAAGCAGCTATTGCCTTTTAGAGAGTTCCTTATCTTATAGCTGCTGTTACAAATATTTCATTACTTTAAATAGTCTAACGATGTGGGGTCCTAAATATATACATGACGGCGGTTGTTGTCAAATTTGCAATAAAAACTGTTAGTTAAATTTATTTACTACCCTTAAAATTATGAGTAAATTTGATGAGGAAAGAAATTCTGTAAATGAAAATAACTCACGAGTAAAGAAATTAGAAGTTAAATATATTTTTTTTAATAAAGTATACTATTTTTATAAATTTTCTAAAATATGCAATAAATTATAAAAAATACTTTACACTCTAAACAAAGCGTGTTGTAAATTTATATATTGTATCATTATTCTTATTTCAAATAATTTAATGTCCCCTTTCTATACTAATAAAATGATAAGGCCTCTCTCTGACGGTCCAATTTACCACATGAATAAAAGTCTTACAATTTTAAGATGTATGCTTTTCACTTTAATTATAAAGTTAAGAACCACTGAACTAAATTAATATTAAGTAAAATCGTTTTCTCCTTTAAGTAGCTAAATTAATACAATGTAATGATTAGTTACCGTACTTATGGATATAACTATACCAAACTTAGTTCAAATGAACCTGATAAATCATTTGAATTTTTACATCGACTTGAACTTATTATTTCGACTTCTTTCTGTCCATGACACCAAAATCTTTTTATTTTTTTAAAGTAACGTTTGTTTTAAGCGATTAGATCAATCTTATTAAATTTCGAAAAGAGTTATTTTGGTGCAGTAATTTGGTGCGCTGCTTTCTAAAATTAGTAGCACTATAAAAACAAAATCGATCGCAGCGCCCACCTAACAACATTACATCCTTACAGACAACGGGAGTTATGTATATTGATAGTTGGAAAATAAATTATATAATTTCTGGAAAACAAAAACAGGAAAAAAAAGGGGCGGGTTGTAGAAAAAAAAGTTGGGCGTTATGATATAATTTACAAAATATTATGTCTTATCGGAAAAACGGGAAATAAACAAAAGAACTGCTTACCTTTGTGAAAACAGTAAACGTATTAGATATTTGAAAATATCGGAAAAATAGGACCGTTTATTGTGAAAAGGGGACAAAAGGAACAAAATATTTATAAAAAGTAGTCTTGATATATTTTAATTTGGTTTTAAAGGATTTTTTTTTCATTCTTCCTTTAAGTTCTATCAGCATATTAAAAGACTACATGTGTTTTATTTCCGACTGCAATCCCTTTCTACGTTTGCATATACAGCAATGAGAAAATTTTTTCTATGCAGTATTTTAAATTAAATTAATACTCTATTGAATTATTTGATTATTTTTCATAGCACTCTTTATATATTTGTCTCAAAAAATAGAGAATTATATTTTTTCATATGTATAATTCTAACCAACTGAAAAGTTTGCATTCTCAAGAGTAAGCTAAGAAAAAACAGTTTATATTATAAACGTTAAGGCCCGAACTTAAATCGTCGTATAAACATATAAACTTAACAAATAATCATTGGTATATTTTTCAACTATGCAATAAAACTTTAGAGGACAGTATACTACCGCTACAAAAAGCACGGGTATATTTCTAGTTTTCAAATATATAAAACGCAGTTTTTTCCCATGGGAAAATTGCGTTTAAAAATGCGTTTCAATATAAAAACATTCAAATACCAAATAAAAAAGATGACTTGAATGATGCACATAAGATACGTTTATCAGTCAGAACAAATGCTTGATTGTTAATTTGGAAAGTAAAGTTTGAAAAGATGTGTTTTTTAGTGCATTCTTGAAGGTCTTCGTAGTAGGGTTACTATGAAAGTGTAACGGTAGAAAACTCCATTAAAAAACGATTTATAAAAATCTAATCCACATCCAATATGTTTGGTAACATCGTTATAAAAAGGAAATATAATCACTTAACTGTTAGTCTATAATAAAGTAGAAAAAAAAACTGCAACATGAAACTGAAAATATGTCTCAACATGACAGGAAATGTTGATATAGAATTCCATATTAGTCCGCTTCTTTACTAACTTCATTGGCTCCCTATGCAAGCACAGATTGATTGGAAACTATCCGTTCTCTGTCACAATTTCTTTTCTTACTCATGCCCTTCATATCTTAGTGAACTTCTCTCTGTCTACTCATCCACTCGCCAGTGACGCATTTCTGCAGACACACGTATTCTCTCTGTTCCTAAGACACGCACCAAAACATTTGGCGGAAGGTCTTTCTCTTTTTTGCCCACACACAATGGAATTCTCTACCAATACACATTCGTATTATTCCTACTACTAAGGACTTCAAGACTTCACTCAAAAGACATCTCTTTAAATTTTACTTTCAAAATTTATTTGATAACAATCAAAAATAGTTCTTTAAATGATTAACGTAGCTTATGTACACAGTAATATCGTAATATGTAGCAGTTATGATATGTATGTTTCAAATTGAATGCATTGATTATTACATATGAATAACTATTTTTAAGTGAAGCGCTTTGGGCCCAGCTACTTGCTGGGGTACAGCGCTATATAAATTATCAAATTATTATTATAATTATAATTATAAAATGTCACAATGTGACCTAAGATATGATTTCAGGAGTGTCTTACCTGTGAAACTTCGTTTGTTAGATATCTGTCAAATATGTCTGAAGTTGAAATAAACAAAGATGTTATCAAACAAATATCTGTAGAATATATCTGTCTACAATTGTGCTAAGCAAAGTTATTATTAAACATATAAATTTCAAAACTATTTGAACTTAAAATACAGAAATATATCATCAAACATATATCTTTCAAATCTATCTAAAGTTGAGATAAACAAAGATATTATCCAACAGATATATGTCAAATCTATCAACAGTTGACATAAACACAAATAGTATTACAGTATTCCTTCGCTATTCACTGGGGTTACGTTCTTTTACCATCACCGCGAATCGCAATTTTAAAGCGCCCACGTAATATACCGTCAATGTAATGTACCGTTTATAATCGGTACTATATGCTTCCCAAACAATTTTTAAAGACACTCTTACTCATTAATACAGTAATAATGTAGTAATATTGCATGAAGTTATGTATTTCATTAATGTAGTAATGATAATTTAAACACATTTTAATTTTGTACTGCGACAATTTTTTAATCAAAAAGAAACGTAAGTACAGGAGGACAGTACCACCGCATAGCATAGTTACCCATACTGTATTACTATTTTCTATGCGTACAACATATGTATTAGAACTGACAGAAAATGGAAAAAACTAAGACTGATAAATACAGTACGCACAGTTCAAGTAACAATAATACAGTACAGTTCAGTGCGATGAGATAGGGTTTAGAGCCAAACCCGCGAATATGCGGGGCCGTAAATGGGGAACCGCGAATAGGTGAGGGTATACTGTAATCGGATCTCTGTCAACTAAAGATGAGCTAAAAAAAAGATATTATTATCAGATATCTATCAAATCTATCTAAAGCGGAGATATACACTGATGATTCGTCGTATTTAGGTGGTCAACACATTAAATACTAATACAACATATCCACACAATCACACCTACACATCGAGAACCTATTTAATCACATCTAGAACTTTTGTAACTAACATCACAGTCATTTAACCACATCTAAACTTTTGTAACTAACATCACAGTCATTTAATCAAATCTACAACTTTTGTAACTAACATCACAGTCATTTAATCAAATCTACAACTTTTGTAACTAACATCACAGTCATTTAACCACATCTACAACTATTGTAACTAACATCACAGTCATTTAACCACATCTACAACTTTTGTAACTAACATCACAGTCAGTTAACCACATCTACAACTTTTGTAACTAACATCACAGTCATTTAACCACATCTACAACTTTAGTAACTAACATCACAGTCATTTAACCACATCTACAACTTTTGTAACTAACACCACAGTCATTTAACCACATCTACAACTATTGTAACTAACATCACAATCATTTAATCAAATCTACAACTTTAGTAACTAACATCACAGTCATTTAACCACATCTACAACTATTGTAACTAACATCACAGTCATTTAATCAAATCTACAACTTTGGTACCTAACATCGCAGTCATTTAACGACATCGACAACTTTTGTAACTAACATCACAGTCATTTAACGACATCGACAACTTTTGTAACTAACATCACAATCATTTTATCATAACTACAAAATTTATAACCAAACACATAGCCATTTTAACAAAATCAGACAGTAAAAAAAAAGAATCTTACACGGATAAGCTACTCTAACTTCACGCAAAAATAGAGAACACAAATTAATAGAGCTGCTCTAAAACTACTTTTCAAATAGCAGCGATATAGTTACTTACAAAGATTGCATGAGCACATAAACACTGCTACTAGGTCCGAACACACACCGTGACACAGCCATGCACCAGAATGAACTACACGTTGAAAGATTATGTCTAAACCTTTAACAGCTTCAACTCACCGGATACGGAATCCTTAACAAGCACGAGTCCAATGAAGCTGACCACTAGGATGGTCAGGTAGCAGAACCACTTCGGGATAGAAGGCATAATTCGCGGCCACATTGTGAGACACACCAGCGACTCAATAGTTGTCCACGGATTCACCACAAGCCAATGGTATCACTAAACAACAACAACAACAATAATAAACCAATGATTCTGTACATAAATTGACAGAAATATATTCGATGCGCTCAGGAATCTAAAGAACACTTACACAGCGATGTACAAGTATTGTTCAGATGTTTGAACCTTCAAGCCTCAGGCTTCATGGAAACACGGTATCGGGGCATAAAGGACTTAACGATACCAGAGGCGTTAAGAGGAACACAGCACCAGAGGTGTTTAAAGAGGAACACGGTACCAGAGGCGTTAAGAGGAACACATTAAAAGCTTTCGACAAATCGCCAAACCAAGGCTGATCAAAATGTGTTAAGAGTGACCTTGAACTTCTTCAACTTTACCCTTCCCCGTTCAGACACGGGTCTAACTATTGCGAGTCTTATCTAGAAATAAAATCCACGAAATCCACGTCTGGCCTCAAGTGTTTATTTCAATCTTTCATTCATTCAACCAGGATTTATCGAGCGAAAGCCCGTTTTTTTCAAGTCACTTGTTTTCATAGAACATTTTTATTATTTTTATTTTTAGTGCACTTTCTATATGTAGATAAATGCGTGTCCTTTTTAAAAAAAGATTTTTTTACAATATTTTATTTTCTACTTTTTAGTAGCAACATTTTTTAAAATTGATTTTACGACCTTATCAATTCAATTTAATTAGTTAAACTTCATTGTCAATAACTTAAATGAGATAGTGGTAAAAAGATAGATTATTAAAAATATAAATTACAAATGTATGCATTAAAATTAAAGGGAAAACAGTTTCCCCAATTGAAATTTGAACCACGTAACTCCAGGTTGGCAATCGATCCCGGTAACGATTTGGCCAGCACGCCTGACGAATCATCGCTCTATTGTAACATATAATAAAAACTCTTTTCAAACCACTTCTGACACAACACACTGAAATTAATTGTATCCTTCTAGTGCGAATTGTTTATATAACTTAATGTGATAGTGTTAATTAAACAACCCGTAAAGACAAAGTTTTTTTACTATAAATCCCTTATATATGAGACAGAACTAAAAGTATTGTTAATGTTCATCGTGCGACAAACATTTACAGACTGAAACGCGCTGATTTCCCCTGCCCTTGATGTAAACACGGGAATTTAGTAAACGAGGGCTGGAGTGAAACCAGTGAGCCGTGGAGGTCAACTCTAGCAGACGACTATACATTCTAAATAGTGATAAATAGAGATAAACTACAAAATTGATTAATTTAATTACGGTACGTTCGATCGATCTGAAATTTTGATACAATGCATTGTCATCCAAGATCTATCTGTGGTAAAATTTGGAGATCTCTAGGACCATCAGAAGTGGTTTAATTTTACGTTTCAAGATTTGAAGGAAGGATGGATGGATGGATACATAATACAAACAGTGTGACTTAAATAAAAGCATGTAATAAAAAGACACGTAAAAAAAAAGTTTTCGACTATAAATCCCTTATATATGAGATAGAACTAAAAGTATTGATTACGTTCCAATGCGACAAACATTTACAGACTGACACCGAGTGATGTCCCCTGTCTTTAATAACGGGGAATGGGACGTGAGGGGGTGTCGGCACGACGGTCGACGTCAAAGCGTCAACTCAAACTCTCACGTGGAAGAAAAAACAATAACAAACCGTGAATTTGAATTACATACGTTATATAAGGATAAACTAAAAATGCATTCATTTAATTACGGTACGTTCGATCGATCTGAAATTTTGACACAATGCATTGTTAGGAGAGACGGGTCCGTGTGCCAAATTTCAGCTCGATCGGATCACGGAAAGTGGGTCATTTGTGACTTTTCTTTTTTCCGACCGACGTACGAAGAGATGACTACAGACAGACAATTTCGAAATTAATATAAGGGATTTAAACAATAAAACAAACCCGTAAAAACAAAGTTTTTGACTATAAATCCCTTATATATGAGACATAACTAAAAGTATTGATTATGTTTCAAAAGCGACAAATATTTTACAGACTGTATCTGCCTTAACTCCTGCTGTATAACCGTGTGTGTTGGAGAGGTGAAAGGTCTGGTCACCGATAGCTGGACCGAGCTCAGCGTGACACGTAAAATGTAAACAAAAGCACGCCGGTACCTCGATGGGTCGCGTCAACGCGCGAACTGAGCTCTCACGTGAAAAAAAACAACAATAACAAACTGTGAAATTGAATTACATACCACGTATAGAGATAAACTAAAAATGCATAAATTTTAATTACGGTACGTTCGATCGATCTGAAATTTTGATACGATGCATTGTTAGGAGAGACGGGTCCGTGTGCCAAATTTCAGCTCGATCGGATCACGGGAAGTGGGTCATTTGTTTTTTTTCCCGCCCGCCCAAGACAGAGAGAGATGACGACAGAACGACAGAGAGAGACGGCCGTGAAGTTAATATAAGGGTTTTAAAAACCAACAACATCCCAAGGACATCAAACACAAAAATACATCATGTATTTAAACTGAATCAAGACATCCGCACTGTCTGGTGTTTGGCAGAGTGACGCTTTATCTGGGGAAACTGTCAAAAGTTACTCTTAGTCACGTTGTTGTCACGTGATGCTGAGTCGCGATGCGCTTGAATGGTTGTCCCAGAAATATTGCAGGTACGAAGAAGAAATAAAACTAATATTACAGGTACGAAGAAGAAATGAAATTACTATGATCAGAAATATTGGAGTTACGAAGAAGAAACAAATGTACTATGACGAAAAAACAATATTTAAACAGTTTTTTGTTGTTATCAGCTCTCGCTTATTTTCTAAAAACCTGCTTCAACTTTATTTGTACGCAAATAGAATATTATAAGTACAGATTTTTCTTTAAATAAAAATGTTTAAAATACATAATTTTCCATAAATATAAAATGTGTTACATACAAAAATTGTGTTCATGTGTAAGGGGCCGTCCATAAATGACGTCACGCACCTAGAGGGGGGGGGGAGGGGGGTCACACTTTTGTGACGACGCGTGACGAGGGGGAGGGAGGGGGGTTGAAGAAATGTGACGTCACATCAAAATGGTGACTTCAAATAAAACTTCCACTGAAATATTTGGTCGCTTACAATTTATTTAATGACTTTTTAAAAAAAATTAGTGCTTCTCAATGTGCCGGTCGGTAGGCCATCAGACGCTGGTTGGCGTAAGCTATCAAGACACGAAAATTTAATCTAATTATAATCCTTAAGTTTAAGAATTCACACGATAACATATGAAATAAAATGAAATTGTTACACTGCGTCGTTTGATGTTGACATCAAAGCATTTGTGATGTAACCGCAGCTCCGTGTGGTTCTCTGGAACTTTTTTGCCCGTTACCCCAAAATATACAAGTTTATGTGTGCGTTACCCCCCCCCCAACCCCCAAACTCTAGGTCCTGCTCACATGACTCGGGGATTTGGGGGAGCGTCGTTAGACACCCCCCCCCCGAAAATGCTACTGGTGAGTTTGACATGCATGACAAGTGTCTAAAAATTATCCGAATAGGATTATGTGTAGATATTTTAAGTCAAAACGACACGGAATATCCCTTTTCTTTAAAAGGGGAGGGGGAAGGGAATCTATTTGATAGAATTAAAAACGTTTTAAGTTTGATATAATTGTTCGATGGGTTTTTGGTCAAACGCCCCTGGCCATTCTAGTCTTCTAGAATCTAGATATAATGGTAAATGAGCCCATTTAAAATTAGCCAGGTATTCATTAACTTTATTGAACGCATCAAATTCTTGACATCGCAATTCGAGAGGAACACAAAACAACTTTTCTTCTTAGCTCAGTTTTTAAGGCATTAATTTTAAATATCACAGAAATTATACGTGATACAGACAAGTCATGTGGATTAAGATTATTGTCACTCGTGTCAATATAAATGAATGTAGGGTGGATTTAGGTGTCTTCGTATAATACGTAGGTAAGAAATCTACATAGTTGCAAAATTTAAAAAAAAAGCATTTTCTGGAAGTAACCCGTTCAATAATGGACATATGTTCCAAGCGTATACGTGCACATGACATATTTTAATATATCTAGTGGATTGTAGTGGATGTTATATGTCCCAAATGAGTCTGCCTTTCCCCCAAGAATTCCCTTTTTGACCTCAGATGAGTTTATTTACCTCTGTTCGCCGAGATGCCCGTCAGTCAATTGAGGGATTTAAAAAAAATACATTCTAAAAATGTTATTTTTAAATATTTTTTTCTTCAAAACATATACGTTAACCGTGATGATTAATAGTCAATGTTTAATTTGTATGCATTAAAATAAAATATAATATAAGGATGTTAACAAAGCTCGTTTTCTGAAGGCCGGTTAAACGTTTTTAAAAAATGCTTCACGCGGGTTACGATATTACAATGTAGATCTTCACTAAATAAATAATAAATACTTAAATGACAATAAAAGTGATTTGAAACATACTTATTTTCAAATAGAAAATACGTTTTTTTTGTTGTTTTTGTTTGTTTGTTTGTTTGTTTGTTTTTTTGTTTTTTTTTGTTTTTTTGTTTTTTGTTTTATTGTTGTTGTTGTTTTTTTGTTTTGTCAAAGATTTGTCCATCAATCCAAGGGGACAAGCACCCCCCTTGCCCCCCCAGTGGGCGCCCATGAAAGGATCTATGTACATTTACACTTTAGGGGCCGTCCATAAATGACGTCACGCGCTTTTTGCCGATTTTTGACCCCCTCCCTCCCCCTCGTCACGCAACGTCACAAAAACTTAGACCCCCCCCCCTCTAAAAATTGCGATCGTCCAAAGCAGACCAGGGGCTAACACCAAAGAGACCAGAGCGGGTCATGGTACCCCACCCCACACCACCCCCAGAGTCATTCCCCAAGTGATATTCAAGGAGTCTATACGTCATCCATTAATCACGTTTCCAATAGCTCGGCGAGTTGGAAGGACGAGTTAATCCTACGATACACCGAATTGAGACAGCAGCGGCGCCGTTCAGGTGACATCTCAAAATCACACGGGAGACTTCAGCGCTCAACCATTCAGGCAACTAAATTGTAGAGTGTAGATAGTAGTAGTAGAGTGTAGATTTTGTGCGGACTAAAGAGAGTTAGAGTAAGAGAATTGTAGAGATTACCGTGTATGTAGGAATCAAGGAGTGAGGCAATAAAGAGGAAATAATAAGTCTTCATGTAGTCTTGCAGTCTTGGTGTTTGAATTGAGTGAAAGTAGAGAGTTTAGTCCAACCAGTAGTAATGAGGCCCAATACACCCACATACCAACATGTTCTCTACAATATTAATTATTTTATGTACAACCGTATGTTGTGAGTCTAGTTAGTTCACTAGACAGTTATATACAAAGTGATGCATACAAATCTTTGAAGGTATCATATTCTACGATTGCTTCTTCAAGGTTAATGTGGTGTAAATTTCGCATAAACTTCGAAAATATTCTTTATTTTCTTCCGAAATTTGAGATGGATCAATATGATGGAAATAAGTAACTGTTCTCCGAAAGTCATTAAATCGGTCATCTATTTGTGTTACAATTGTATCCAAGATAGAGAAGTACTTTTCAGATTTAAAGAGTGTAGTGCTGGGATCATCAACCCTTTCATCTCTGCTAAGTTCGCCTGCCATACTTTTCTTTTTTGCAATTCGCTTTTCTTTAAATTCTGTTTTAACATCTGGTTTGGAAAAATTTGCGTTAAAAAATTCTTTGACATCTACAATCAGAATTTCAAAAGCTTCATCGCTTCTCATTTCAACAAACTTATTTCTTTCAACATCGATCAATTGTTTTGCAAATGCAATGTCAATGTCCTTGCGTTGCAAGTAGTTTGATAACACGAAGATATTATCCAACAACTTTTGTACAAAAAACATCAGAAAAACAAAATAATATTTTTTAAAATTAAAACAGATAGTCACATAGCTTCTGCTCTGACACTTCCTTTATATTCTGTTGATTCCCCTGAATTTATAAATTGAAGTGTGATTAGAATAGCAGACAATGATCCAACAACTGCATCAACTCCATGCTAACGGCTTGCCTATCTTATATCAGAAAGTCGTTTCAGACTATTTATTGTTGATTCATATTGAGATTTCTGATGTTCTTTAAGAGTATTTAAACGTGATAAACTAGACGTGAGGAATGCATACAACTTTTCAGCTGTGCCGAAAAACAACTGTACATCACTGTTTAGAGAGATTGCTTCGATAGTAACCAAATTCAAAACATGGGCACAACAATGAACATAGATGGTTTCTTTATTTGAGTTTGAAGTCCACTCTTAATTCCAGACATCACAGATGCGCCATCGTATGCCTGTCTTCGACAGAGTGTGATATCAATGTTTCGCTTTTGTAGTTCCGTTAAAATCTTCTCAGCAAATGCGGCAACATTGCTGTTTACCAAAGTATAAAAGCCTATAAATCTTTCCACAACATGTCCTTATTTTAATACTGAACTTAAAGAAACTTATATCTGATAAATTTTAGACAAATCAATGCTTTAATCAATAATAAAATAAAAATTTGTGCAGACTTAACTTTATTACCAATTGTCGCCGATAATTCAGATGCGAGTGATTGAATTAAATCATTTTGCACATCATGACTTAAATAAAGTTCATTTTTTTTTCAAACTTTAGATGACTGTCCAAAGTGGAATAACATTTGGATAATAAAGACAACAATTCACGAAAATTTTAAGTATTTCTACAACTACCATCACTAAAGCAAGAATGTTCTCTGTGTCCTCTAAATGGCAAACCTTGTTTTGCTAAGAACAACGTCACATCTATCATCCGTTTCAATACTTCTCTATTCTTTTCCACTTGGCGACGTTCCTGACTGATCAAACCAGATATTACAGTTTCATAATTTGAGATACGATATTTAGCAAGCCAATATTGTCGTATTGCAGTTTGGTATTGATAAGAAGTTTCGTGTTTAGAATTCTTATTTTCTGCTCCAGTGAACCTTTTTAGTATTCATCGAGGGCGTCTTTGGGGGGGGGGCGCCATTTTAGACCCAACAGGGGTGCGGAGGGCAAACTTCACCCTGCCTAAAGCTAAATCTGCCACTGGTACCTGACACGAACTGGGATAAATAAAGGCAGCAGGTCTTTGTGCAGAATTTTTGCATGTTGCTTAATTTGCATGCGGGTCGGCATGGTCTGCTTAACATGCATACGGGTCAGCATGTTGTGTTCTGTCTAATAAAAGAACATGCGACATAATAGTCTGCTATAGAATTACTGTAATGAAAAAACCCCTCGGCTTTATATCTCAGATATCCTCTCATGCGAAAGAAAAGGGGGCAATTCGCCTGCGAAAATATAACGCCGATGAAAAGACACAATGAAGATAAATATTTTTTTGATAATTTGCACTTAGTTTAGTTAGAATCAGCGACCGAATATTTAGCTTTTATGTAAAATGAGGACCCCATAAATCGCAATGAGATTGCCTGCTTAGACATCATGTACATTCATCTCATCAACAGACTATTCTAATGTTGTGGTTAATTCTAGTACATTCATCACATTAAAAGGTTACACTAATGTTGTGGTTAACTCTAGTAGAACAGTCTATTCTAATGTTGTGGTTAACTCTAGTAGAACAGGCTATTCTGGTGTTGTGGTTAACTCTAGTAGAACAGGCTATTCTAATGTTGTGGTTAATTCTAGTACATTCATCACATTAAAAGGCTACACTAATGTTGTGGTTAACTCTAGTAGAACAGGCTATTCTAATGTTGTGGTTAACTCTAGTAGAACAGTCTATTCTAATGTTGTTGTTAACTCTAGTACATTCCTCACATCAACAGGTTACTCCAATGTTCTGGTTAACTCTAGTATATTACAACAAGCTACTCTAATGGGATTATTTCTAGTACATTCATTAACTCTAATGTCGATATGGTAAAAATATAAACATTATTTTCGAAACCCATATTTGCACTGCACGATTTCAAAAGAAACAAATTTATATGTTCAAGAAAAAAAAGCAGCCTTATCCCCCACCCCCACTTTTTAAAAAAAGATTAAACAAGAGAATGTGTTCTTAAACTAATGTAAAGGAACTGATGTGAAGTCAACCGACACTGAGATTCATTTTAAATGCATAATCATTCAGGCGATAAAATATATGAGCTTGAACTTGCTATTCATTAGTGCGAACTGTAGGGGTATTGAGGACGATCGCATCAAAATTACATCGAAAATCAAAGTCGATCAAAATACCATTTGGATGTCGGTGTAACAGACTCTATGTAATGAACTGTCTAGATGTCGGTGTAACGGGATCTAAGTAATGAACTGTCTGGTTGTCGGTGTAATGTTCTTTATGCAATAGTCTTCTCTCATTGTCAGTGTAATGGCCCTAAGTAAGATACCGTCTCCTTGTTGGTGTAAGGGGTGACTATGTAATTGACCGTCTGATTGTGGATATAATTGGTTCTATGTAATAGTCTGTCTCCTTGTCGGTGTAATGGCCTATGCAAAAGACCGTCTCCTCGTCGGTGTAAGGGGTGACTATGTCAGTGACCGTCTGATTGTGGATGTAATGGGCCTATGTAATAGTCTGTCTCCTTGTCGGTGTAATGGCCTATGTAAAAGACCGTCTCCTCGTCGGTGTAAGGGGTGACTATGTAATTGACCGTCTGATTGTGGATGTAATGGGCCTATGTAATAGTCTGTCTCATTGTCGGTGTAATGGCCTATGCAAAAGACCGTCTCCTCGTCGGTGTAAGGGGTGACTATGTCAGTGACCGTCTGATTGTGGATGTAATGGGCCTATGTAATAGTCTGTCTCCTTGTCGGTGTAATGGCCTATGTAAAAGACCGTCTCCTCGTCGGTGTAAGGGGTGACTATGTAATTGACCGTCTGATTGTGGATGTAATGGGCCTATGTAATAGTCTGTCTCATTGTCGGTGTAATGACTCTCAAACCCCACCCACCTTGGGCACCTATTTTTTGCGGTCGACTTCCAAACACGATTGTATTTACAAAAGAAGATTGAATACGCGAGTTTTCATTCAGCAAACATCGCTGCGCAATCCTCCTGTGGAAAAAAACATCAAAATCCTAATCCGTGCAGTAATTTCTAGCCTCAAATCCGCATCCATTCTTAAAAAAACAAAAACAAACTAAATTGATTTTTCTGTCATTTTAATTTAATTTCTAGAGACAGAAAGTTGTAGCATGGATAACGTACTGTTGAAGTGAAATAAGCTCCATGCTAGAGGTCAAGTTTTGGGGCTAAATGTTTTAGCGTAAGAAGATACAAGATAAACAAATGAAATGTGTTATCAAAACACTAAGTTAAAGCTTTATGTATGGACTAACTAATACAGAGGTAAACCTTTCAGCTAATGCCTTTATCAGTGCATTTTAATTTACATTATACATTACATTCTATACCATGGAAGAAAAATTTGAATAGGGATTAAAACAGAGTTATAAATAAACGCATCTTCTTCACATTTTGTGTGTGTAAATTAACAAGAATATTTGTGTGTTGTTCGATTAATTAATCGATAACTTCGATTAAAGCCAAAAATAGAAATTTATGACGTCATTAAACTGAACATTTCAAAGGAAGTAACAAAAACAGGTAATTGACTTTTAAATTTTTTTATTGAGTTATTTCCCCCGTTTCCCTGCACTGGTAGTGTCTGCCATGTTTAACACGTTTTTATTAACTTGCTTTCGTTCCTGTCTGTCCACAATTTTTTAAGTTTCTGCCGGTCCACATAAATTAATAAAATAAATTTTAATATTACGATGGAAATGTTTGTACGTAAAATATTAATATAAATTATTATTAATTATTAATAATTAATTATTTTTTACTAAAATTTAAAAAAAATATTATAAATATTTTCTTAATTTTAATCGAATTTTTATCGATTAAAATTATTTTAATCGATATTTAATCGATGAAATTTTTAACGATTAAACGAGAAATTAATCGATAATTTCCACAGCACTACTTATTTTCCGTGTACACATTGCCAAAGGCGTTATTGAGCCAAAACGTCTCCTCTGTATTTACATTGCTTAAGTCAGGGACTTCCAAAGTCCAATATATATATATATATAAAATATATATATAATTTAAATTAAATCGTTAACTTTTGAAAAATTAATGATTAGTTTCATGAATTAATCGTTAATTTCGATTAAAGCCAAAAATTAAAATTTATGACGTCATTAAACTGAAAATTTCAAGGGCAGTAACAAAACAAGTGATTGACATTTTTTGTTTTATTTTGTTATTTCCCCTGTCTAATATGTTTGTGCTGAAGGTGGTACACCAGCGATGTATTTGATCCTCTAAAAGCGAATTGTTTACGGCAGTGAACACAGTAAACGTTTTAACCATCTTATACTTTGCCATCCGCAGTTGACTTGAAAATAAAACAAACCCGTAAAAACAAAGTTTTTGACTATAAATCCCTTATAGATGAGACATAACTAACAGTATTGATTATTTTCAAACGCTACAAACATTGACAGACTGACACCGAGTGATGTCCCTTTGTCTTCAGTAAATGGGGGTGGGACGTGAAGGGGGTGTCGGCACGACGGTCGGCGTCAACTCAAACTCACGTGTAAGTGGAAGAAAAAAACAATAACAAACCGTGAATTTGAATTACATACCTCATATAAGGATAAACTAAAAATGCATTAATTTAATTACGGTACGTTCGATCGATCTGAAATTTTGACACGATGCATTGTTAGGTCAGACGGGTCGGTGTGCCAAATTTCAGCTCGATCGGATCACGGAAAGTGGGTCATTTTCGACTTTTCTTTTTCCGCCCGCCCATGAGATGATGAGACGGCCGCGAAGTTAATATAAGTGATTTAGGGATTTAATAAAACAAACCCGTAAAAACAAAGTTTTTGACTATAAATCCCTTATATATGAGTCATAACTAACAGTATTGATTATTTTCAAACATTTACAGACTGACACCGAGTGATGTCCCTTGTCTTTAATAAATGGGGGTGGGATGTGAGGGGGGTGTCGGCACGACGGTCGGCGTCAACTCAAACTCACGTGGAAGTGGGAGAAAAAAACAATAACAAACAGTGAATTTGAATTAAATACCTCATATAAGGATAAACTAAAATGCATTAATTTAATTACGGTACGATCGATCGATCTGAAATTTTGATACGATGCATTGTTAGGTGAGTCGGGTCCGTGTGCCAAATTTCAGCTCGATCGGATCACTGGAAGTGGGTCATTTTCGACTTTTCTTTTTCCGCCCGCCCGCCCAAGACAGAGATGATGATATGACCGGCCGCGAAGTTAATATAAGGGATTTAATAAAACAAACCCGTAAAAACAAAGTTTTTGACTATAAATCCCTTATATATGAGACATAACTAACAGTATTGATTATTTTCAAACGCTACAAACATTGACATACTGACACCGAGTGATGTCCCTTGTCTTTAATAAATGGGGGTGGGACGTGAGAGGGTGTCGGCACAACGGTCGGCGTCAACTCAACCTCACGTGTAAGTGGAAGAAAAAAACAATAACAAACCGTGAATTTGAATTACATACCTCATATAAGGATAAAGTAAAAATGCATTAATTTAATTATGGTACGTTCGATCGATCTGATAACGGGAAGTGGGTCATTTTCGACTTTTCTTTTTCCGCCCGCCCGCTCAAGACAGAGATGATGAGATGATGAGACGGCCGCGAAGTTAATATAAGGGATTTAAAAATGTTTGCTTAGCCTTCCGTTTTTATTCTTAAATTTAATTATGCTGAAGCTGTCATGAGTCGCCATTTTTTGTTTAAATCTGCACGTCTACATAAATTAATAAATTATAATAATACGCGGGAGAAGTTTCTACGTTAAAAAATAAATACATTATTATTAATTATTAATAATTAATTATTTTTTAATAAATTGAAAAAAAATAATTATATAATATTTTCTTAAATTGTATCGATTTTTTATCGATCAAAATTATTTTAATCGATATGTAATCGATGTAATTAATGATTGATCGAGAAATTAATCATTAATTTCAGCAGCCCTAATATTTATATATATATTATAGTATATATACAATTTATACTTAGCTAATAGCGACACGAAGGTTACCAAATTATGCAAGCTTCATGCATTCAATCTTTTGTTTTTTTTTAAATCTTACTTACCTGTCATACATATATGTGTTGATTTAACATTTTACTTCAACATATTTTGAATTAAAATCCAATAAACATGTTATTTTATTTTTTTAATGTTGCTTTAGACAAATTATTTTGTCAACTTTTAAGACGATTGTAACAAAACGACCTAAAATTGTTTTTATTAAAAATAATAATTGTTGTAAAGTATCAAGTTTGTTGTTCATAATGTTGTAGATTAGAATGTGATTGTCTTCTGAAAATTTTGTGCAATTATCTTTAAAAATAAAAAAAGTTGTTGGCAAAATGAGTGAAAAGTTTAAATTTAAAAAAAAACCCGTTAAAAACTAAGTTTTGACTATAAATCCCTTATATAAAAGAATGTTCATTATAATACGCATCACACGACAATCCAAAAATCCTAAATTTTAGTTATGTCTCAAATATATAAAGGATCTATAGTAAAAAAAATCCTATTGCAGTCTGCCTGCTCAATTTCAGCTCGATTTGATCATGGGGGAAAATGGTTATAAAAACATGTTTAACATAGTGCGCACCGCGAGACAGACTAGCAATTACGAGCATTTGCATTTGCAGATCGGGAATATATTTTTAAAAAGTATCATCAATATAATGCGCACCTCACCACGCCACAGGAAAATATTAAAATGATTGTTCAATATAATACGCACCGCGACAGTCTGACACAAAAAAATAACATGCTATTCAGAGATAAATAGAGAAAATCTAAAATATCATAAATTTAATTACAGTACATTTGATATATCTGAAATTTTGATAGATCATTTTGTCGTCGGCACGAGTCTGCCTCCAAAATTTCAGCTCGCTAGCATACAAGAAAGTGGGTTCAAACCTATTAGGGCTGTTAACGATTAATTTAAATTTAATCGTTAACTTTTGAAAAATTAACGATTAATTAATCATTAATTTCGATTAAAGCCAAAAATTGAAATTTATGGTGTCATAAGTAATATTTATTAAAATGCTTGTCAAGAATCGAATTTCTTCTTTATATGACATCTTTTAACCAACAACGCAAACATACAAGTGTATTGTCATTATTTGGTTCAAGTGATGAGCAGGTCTTATTGACAATATAACAAGCCAAGCTGAGCAATCGTTTACATAGCTTTAGATTGTCTCAACTGAAATTTCCAATACTATAGTGGATGTTTGGTATACAGGTAAGCGAAGTGTTAGAACCATGGTAGCAATGTTCACTTTAAGCAACACGGCTACGCATATATTTGAACGATGCCACGCAGGAGTTTAGAATCACAGCGCAGCAAATTTTGTAAAATATTGCACACAAAATGGACGTAGTTGTGCAACTTTGCACACGAATTTTTTTAAAACTTTGCACACGGACCAACGAAGCTTAGACTTAAAGGGAACATTGCATGATAGGCAAACGATTTCTCTCAATGGACACAATAACCTTTATCAACATTTTGAACATTCACGTCAGTCAATAGTTTAAATCCAAAATGTTTCGTGTAATCGTCCGGAAATTAGTTTATATTTATTGGCCTAAATATTTTACTTTTTGACTTAAATTTTTTTTATAAGTGGTGGGTCGATTAATCGTTAAAAAAAATCAATCGTTAAAATTTTTAACGACTAATCGATAAATTAATTGTTAATTTCTGCAGCCCTAATATATATGACATCTGTCCGTCCTCATGGGACGATGGCGTTTACTCCTGCTCCTCTGCCCCCTTTCTCCTGGCCCTTCTCTCCTCACTCCTAGCTGTAAAGGATGCTTCCGCGACTTGAATGCCCTCACGCACTTTAGCCCGCCAGGAGGTGCGCTCCTCGGCAATGGTCCCCCACGTTTCATGGTCTATCTGCGCCAATGTCAGGTTTTTCTTGCAGACGTCCTGAAGCGCAAGCAGGGGCGACCTCTTTTGCTCATTTCAGTTGCCAGCTCGCCGTAAAGCAAGGCTCTTAGAATGCCCTCCGAGCTCATCCTGTGGACATTACCCAACCACCACAGGCGCCTCTCACTCAGGATTTAATGAATACTCAGCATATGGCTCCTTCTGAGTAGCTCGGCATTGGTGATATTGTCCTGCCACTTGGTGTGTAGAATCCTGCACAAGCATCGTAAGTGGAAGCTGTTGAGCTGCTTTATTTGCTTGGCGTAGGTCGTCCAGCATTCGCTGCCATACAGGAGTGTGCTGAGCACGCAGGCCTAGTACACAGTGATTTTCGTACTATCAAAGAGCTGCGCATTGATCCACACTATTTTATTCAGCCTTGGAATTAAAGATGCGGCCTTGCCGATTCTGTTGTCTATCTCCTTTTCCAGGGAGAGTATGCATGTGATGTAGGTGAAATCCTCGACGACATCCATGGCGTTTCCCTCAATGGAGATTGCTGAGAGGCAATCTTGGCCTTGTCTCAAAATAGTGGTCTTTTTGAGGCTAATCGTTAAACCAAAATCCTTGTATGCCTCTGAGAACTAATTGACCAACTGTTAGAGTCATATCTCTGAATGTGAGTTAAGGGCAGCGTCATCCGCGAAGAGCAACTCTCTGATTAATACAGTTTCCACTTTGCTCTTCGCACGGATCAGGCTTCCATCCGTCCTGGTATGAATGTTCACAGCCTCGGAGCAGTCCTCGAAAGCATGTCGCAATAGCAAGGACGACTGTGGCAAAGGCCTTTCCCACAATACTCAGTAAGGAGTTTATATAAGGCAGTGGTCCCCAACCTTTTTAACGCCGCAGACCACTAAAAGTTTGATAATTTTACCACGGACCACTAACCTGGGGGGGGGGTATGGGTGGGTGGGGGATGTGGGGGGGGGGTAGGGTTTGCGACTGCGTTGATGGTTTATACAGGTATTTAAGATTGTTTTGATTTTATAGTTTTAATTTAATTGTACTTGAACATGCCTTCAAAATAAAATACAGTTACAAAAAAGTGAATTAAACATTATTTAATATTGTAATTTACTAGGATGTTAAATCTGTGAGAACCCTGAGCTTGATTTTCTGCTACGAGAATGTTCCATCTGAGGGGTAATGGGAGACAATGAGACGGTTCCATCTGGGGGTAATGGGAGACAGTGACACCCGAAGTGTGTTGCTTATGTCCATTTTATTCCGTTGTTTTGTCTTCGTTGCTGTCACTGCAGAAAACCCCGCTTCACACAGATAGGATCTCGGAAATGGCAAAAGGGATTTCCCCTGGTTTGTTGACAAATGGGTCACGAATCCATTACCTATCAGTTATAGGTGGTTGGGAATTAGTGCTCAAACTCTTTTAAAAGCAAAGACAGTTGATCGTGCACCAACTGTGACAAAGAGTGTTTAGGCTCAGTCTCGCCTAGAATCAATGCTAATGTTAGAAACGTATCCAAAATGCCTTTGTTCATTTGCCGTTCTCACATCTCCAGTTAGCCTTTAAACGCAGCTACTATGTCATCCAACTTGAAAAGAGTTGTCATTTTCCCCTGAGGAGACAGATTGAGTCAATTGAGTTGGCTGAAAATGTCAGACAGGAGAGCACGTTTTGCGACCCATACCCTTTCATTGAAATGTGCTGCCAGCGGTGACTTCTTGAGAGAAATCTTTGCAATGGCTCTCGTAATTCATATACTTTGTTTAGCGATTTTCCTCTGGACAACCATCTTATTTCTGTGTACAAAAGCATGCATCTGTGCCCTGCGTCCATTTCCTCACAAAGCTGCACAAAGAGGCGTGAGTTAAGGGCGTGTGCCTTGATGAGGTTAATAACTTAAACGAAGTCAATCAATACACTGTTAAATTCTTGTGACATGTTTCGTCTTGTCATTATTTCCCCGTGAATGATACAATGCGTAAATTTACACTCAGGTGCAACCTCCTTAATCCAAGCTGTTAAACCAGACAGTCGTCCAGTCATGGCAGCAGCTCCATCTGTGTAGATGCCGACACCATAGGACCATTTTAGGTGGCCTGACAAACCATCCAATGACTTGAACAGTTCAGCTCCCGTGGTGTTGGTTGACAAAGATAGAGCACATAACAAATCCTCATGTACATCCTCGTAATAAATATATCTCACATAAATAGTAATATTGCCTTGTTGTCGATGTCTGTAGATTCTTCAACCTGGAGATCAGCTTGCCAACATGGTTGACCCAAAAAATCGCGCACAACAAAAGAGCGCTTACATAAAAGCGCCGTGATAAGAACGCCGACATAAGAGCGCCGACACAGAGCGCAAAGATTGATTGTAGGTGGTTGTCCGCTCTGCGCTATGTGTCATTGATGTTCTTTAGATGTGGTGCCGCCAAAATGGGTAACAAGCTTTTCCATCTTGTGTACGTAAAGACGCACAATCCCTAGAGAAATACACCACAGTAAAAGAAAATGTAAACAATTTAATGTTCCTTTGCTCGCGGACCACCAGGTTGGGGACCACTGCTATAAGGGGCTTAAAAATTTCACTCAAAAAATGAAAAATGGACTTCTGTTCAAGATAGAAAGATGAAATCGGTGTTTTTAAAAAGCTTAGAGCTAGCCTTTCAAAATGCTATATGTTTTAGAGTTTTATGACAATATTTAAATTTCTTGTCAAAGTACCTACAATGTTAGTTGAGATAACATCTGTCTAAGTAAGTTGTTACTTATCCCCAAGTTTGAATGATTAATTATAAAGTTATCATTATTTGCCAAACAGATCAAAGTAGAACATAAAATGAATCGACACAAATATGGTTCTCAAACGTGATTTTGCTCTTATGAAAATAAGAAGGCGGTCCTCCTCCCCGTAGTAACATCTTGCCACCAATGTCAGATTAATGCTGTTCAACTTCAAGAAACAAGCTATTTAGATCTGACTCTAGACATACTTATGTAGTAAGTATATTCGTGTATAAATACAGAATCTTACCTTAACATACTGATTGCCACACCATGTCGATAATCCTAATCGTTAGGTTAGTACGTATTAAAAATATACCCATATGTTAATCCTAATCATTGCATTTATACAATTGTACCGTTACAAGTAACCCGTTGCATGGGCCTATCTCATTATTGTATTGTTTCAATCCCGCCATCTGCTTTCCCTGGCTTTCTTACTTGCAATCAAACTTTTAGTTGCGAGAAGGTACAACTCACCAACTATGGTATTGGTATTCACAAATGCAGCCAGCATTGCTGCTGTCGGATAAGCTACATTTCGGTCATTTTGTATACATTTTTCAAGGTTTTTGGCATGTGGGGACCTGGGAAAAGGCATCAGACACGAGGTGGAGCCCAGAGGGGCCCACACGTACCCAGTTGTCTGTGGCCCAAACATTTATGTCGGCGGCCCTAATGGGACTATATTTGACGAAGTCATCTAGCTGGAGTAACCTATGTTAAGACAGTCTTTGTATCCATTTGTTGTCAAAGCAGAATGTCTTCGTGGTAAGATCTCTCCTGACAATACATAGGCCATGCATGACAATTTTTGTTTTAAATAGAAATAATCAGACTGTTGGGACATAAAAGCTACCCATTCAATCCATGATAATAGTCTCACGCTGTTATAAACGTATAAGGCTATCATCCGTGTCTTAATAACACACCCCATACACTGTTGTAAGGGGCTGTCCATAAATTACGTCAACAATTTTTTGGCGATTTTTACCTCCCCCTCCCCCCTGTCAAAAACGTGTCAAACTTCCAGAGACCCCCCCCCCTATAAAATTACGTCAACATTTGGTTACCCCCCCCCCTTCAAAAAAATAAAAAATAATAATATTAATTTAAAAAATGGTAAGAAAAACAAAGTTTAATAAACTTTTAACTTATGACATATTTCCAATTCATAGCTACAAAGGCTTACTCTAATTTTCTAAACAGAAAAGAGATTAATGTTTACACATTACATCTTTAAATTATGAAATATTTCAAATTAAAATAACAATTAAAATTTTAAAGACTATTCAAATATTTACAAAGACTTGTTCAAACTTCAAGCAGAAACGAGATTAAAAAGTTAAACTATAAATACACTTTTAATGTATATATTAAACATATTTTTTAACAAAGAAATCCATGTCCTATATCCTAGCCTCTATATCATCCCATGGAGATGTCAAATGTTCCTCAATTGTTATTATTATTATTGGCATAGGTTCTGGCTGAATAATTTCTTGTGGAACCAAAACACCAGACAAGTCACCATTTTCTTCATCTAGCCATTCTGCACTGAACATCTCTCCATAAGCAATAATTGCAATGGGCTCTCTCTGTCTTCTGGCTGCCACTGGCGTTAGACGAATTCTTTGCTGTTGGGGTGCATGTAATATTTGACTGGCCCCAGGCATACAGTGTTGGTGCTGTTGAACGTGCTTCTTAACATGGCTTGCAAAGCAACATAAAGGTGACAGATTTTACAGATACGTTCAAACATTAGCAACTGCATAGATGGACAATATATAACATATGGAAGAATTTTGAATGATTTTGCTGATCTAGGTAGTATGTTTTCAACTTTCACAGACTGATTGAAGAAAAGAGATGGAAATCTATGTGAGTTTATATCAGATACGTCTGGTATTTTAAGGCCATCATTAGTTTGGCAGATTGGAATTGGCCCGGGGGGGGGGATAAATCGATGAGCAATAATATCAAAGAACGAGCTTCTAATCGGTTGGCAACAAGTTAAATCACAACATTTGACAATTTGTAGAAAGTACTGACTTGTCCTTACATGTTTTTGGTAAAAAACTTGATCTTTGATTATTACATTTTCAACTTCAAGCTCAGATTTTTCAGGCACAATATATTCTGCCACTGTTGGAAAATTGTCTATGCTTACTTGCTTCCATATTTCTGACAATTTTTCGCCAGCATATTTGAAGTTTAATTTTTCCAACTCTTCATCAATTGTTCGACCTTGTGTGTCGAGGTGGCTTTAAAAATGTTCATGTGGCAAAATTAGTCCCGACAGTTCTCGACTAAGAGGAGCCATTCGCCTCTCTACTCGATTAAGCTCACTTCTACCAGGCGCATTCGTTGCTACAAATATTGCATCAATGTTCTGCTTCACAAAATGATGGATGGCCACATCAATAACTTTTTGATACCTTGGATTTTCATCAGGTCCACCATCCACAGACATAATAAAAATCGGGTTGATCATCTTTTTGCTTGAATCCTTTGTAACAATGTCAAAATCCTCCAATTCAAGAAGCCTTTCATAGTCCAGTCTCATGGCTATAAGCTGATGATGAGCAATGCTTGCCTGATCTGATGGCTATGTAAGTTGGGCATGTTACAGCTTCGGGTTTACCTAAGCCGTCATTTTGGATTTCAATGCCAGCATAAACAGATGGTATGAGTTTGTGTCTAGACGCTACTACCCAGTCATGATCAGGCAATGTAACGCGGTATTCGACATGCACTAAAAGAGGAGCTTGCTTGTTAACTGCTGTCAATCCAATGGGGACCCTGGCTTTATCATCTTGATTGATGAAGCATACTTCTTTAGGTCTCAACAAAGAAGCAACTTCTTCTAGTTGATTCAAAGTAGCTGTACAAAACCTACCATCAATGTGTTTTGAGTGTAAATCTATTTGTGCTCGAATTAACTTCACTGGTACAGTTGTTACATGGTATTTGCCTTCCGATGATAAACTTCGTTTTGGCAAAGGCCAAGTATAAACAGCGCTTCTACTTATTTGTAAACCTTTAATCTTTAATTGTTTTGTCAAATCATCGAGATTTCTAGCACTACGATAAATATCACTGTCTTTTGTCGTGAGCAGCAGACCCATACAATGCAATCTCAACAATGATTTTTAAAAGGAGCGGCTGATCTTCTTCAATTGTTGGTCGACCAGCTTTCTGTCGGATCTTCAATTTGCTGCTGACGTCAGGATTTTCAGCACAAATTTGCGCTAATCGGTAGATCTGTTTTTCATGCTCATATTTCTTTCTTTTCTGTTTTTTTCTAGCTCATCAACTTTATCTTTTTTCTTGTAGTTCCTTTTCCTGATCTAAGCTTAAAACACCAATTTCTTTTCGTTTACACAAGCCAATCAAATGGGTCTTGAAGATGCTTATCTGACTCAGTAATTCATCTTGTACTTTTGCTTTGTATGTTACAGATTTTTCATCACAATTAGTACTGGATGTACAACCTTCTAAATCGATTTCTATGTGGTCTTGTTGAATGGTTTGTGTTTGATATTTCACAACTTCGTTTTCAATTTTTAAATGTGTGGCTGCTTTTTAAGGAAGGACATCTACACTCTTCATACACTGGTCAGCCTAGAAGCTCATTAATGATGCATTATTTTTCTGTGCTAAGGCGGCATAATTATTCAATAGGGAATCTACTTTTGTTGGCAAATCATCCTCTTTTTTCAATTTATTCCAAATTTCAGTTACTTCTCTTTGAGAGTCTTGCTTGCGCTTGTTGGGAAATGCCTTCAAATATCCTTCATACAACAACTTGTGAAAGTTTGGTTTCTCCATTGTAAATCTATAAAAAAAAATTTAAAAAAAAAGTTTTAAATTCAATTGTTAATAAATTTGTTATTTAAATCAGGGATGAAAAAACAATATGACCTAGGCCTATTTAAAAATATTTCATAATTCTGAACATTCTAGACATGTACTGTATTTTAAAGATTTCAAGTAAGCCTGCAGTTTTGGCACGTATATTATTTGGCTGTGAATTTTATTTTCTCCCGAGAACTTTCATTTTTAATTTATTAAATGCATTAATATATGATCTTATATTTTAGCTATTACATTGCTAATTATTTAGTTTTTAAAATTTCTAAGGCATTTCTTTGGCTCTTGTAAATACATTCATTTTGTTTATCTAGCACTTTGCTAGCCAGAGTTTTTACCCATGCTAAAATCAATTTACTTACTGAAGAAGTTTTTTTTAAATTATCCAGAAACCATTCATCTACTTTATTGTTCTAAGAAGATCAATAAAGATTTTATTGTTCTTACAAGATCAATACATATTTAATTGTTCCTACAAGAGCAATAATTATTTTACAGAAAATTTAATTTTTTATTTCGTTACTAGGCGTTTGATTCTTATTGTGTTCGTTTGTACTTGGGAAAATTTTATTTGGCATCTTACTGTGACAACCCAGCAAGTAGGGTGATAAAAAAATAGTTGTAGTTGTATCGTTCGTATCGCGTTAGGACTATGTATTGTTTAGAGCCAAAAAATGCCTTAGAATTAAAAAAAATTAGTGCTCTAATACCAAAAATATAATATGCATTAATGCATGTAATAAATACAAAACGAATGTTCTCACGGAAAAATTAGAATTCGCTGCTAAATAATATAGGAATATAGGTGCCAAAACTGCAGGATTACCCTTTAGTTATTTATCATTTAATCTTTAACTTTAGAACTATTCCAATTTCACAGTGAAAGCCAATGATTTCTAATAGAGTCTAGTATAACCAATTGTGCATTTTATAATTTATATATAGACATTTAAATAACATAAAGTAGACAGTGTACTTACATAAATCTTTACAGCAGACCAACAAACAACAGCTTTGAAAAAATAAGTGTCACCAGTAAACATCTCATATGTCTATATTATTATTGTGTGGGGTCTGTAAAGCACGGCACGGTTTTTAAAAATTAGGAATAAGGTTAGTTCAATTAAAATACTGAAGGTTGGGCGAGTGTGTAACACAGGACTACAAACGCTGTCTAATTTTCCTTTGTTAATTAATTAATTTTTACATTTTTATTAAAAAGTAACATTGTTGACGTCAACTTTTCTTGACCTCCCCCCCTCCCCTTTGTCAACAATTGTCAAAAAATTTCAGACCCCCTCCCCCCTATTTTGTTGACGTAATTTATGGACAGCCCCTAAGGAGGCAGTGGCGTAACAACGGGTTGGCATCGGGGCAGTTGCCAAGAGCGCCAGCTCAAAAGGGCGCCACTAAATCTCTAATTTTTACATTTGTATTTAAATAAATACAGTCGGACCTTTCTAAGTCGAACTCAAAAGGACCCGAAAAAAAATCGAATTACGGAGTTTTGAGTAAAGGAAAATGGCGTAATAGGCGCCGATTAATCAAGGACAGTGTTGATATCGAGAGGTGGGGGAACAGCCATAACGGCTAGTAGGCTTCACAGGAAAGAGAGGCGGTGTCTATGTTTCATATGAAAGGAAGCCAACTTGCTTTGACATGCCGACACAAGCCTGTGAGAGGAGACACCTTCCCTCCCCTCCCCCACTTTACTCCCTCCACAGTGGGTTGGGTGAGTAAGATTTTTCTGTTCCTCAAACACATATGACTCCTACAGCCAATCATATTGAACACGATTAATCCATTTACGTGGACGTTCAAAACGAGTTATTTTTGGTGCAGCATTTCTTCCAAGACTTTATTTTGAGTTATGCGTATTGGGATTTATAGCAAAAAGCTCTATATTTACGAGGTATTTATTTTAACTATAATGAATAGTATTTTTGAAGCGATGCACATGTAATGCCGGTCGAGACGGCTGTTGGAGGGGAGTTACAACATGCCTCCGAACGGTGCCGGAACGTCCTTGGACGGGCTTTGTTGCTCGTATATATATAATACGTGAGTATAAACTTAATTTAATTTTAACTAAATGTTACAGCAAAGAAAACACATTTTTATTTGCATCATTTACATCGCTTAATAAGTTTCACTGAAATCTGTACTAAGTGACGATAATCGCGATTCCCCTAAGTCGCGATTAAATAAATTTGGACCCAAACGACCGCGACTTAATGGGTTTGCAATGTATTTGTATCTGATCTGCAACAATCCATGACTTAACTTTAGAGTTGAAACAAAAATGGTGTAAATTCAAACTCTAGCACTGACGTAAGAGATTTTTCTATAACTTAAAAAAAAGTAGAATATTAAATGATAAAACTTATACAGAATACTGACGTCAGTCAATTTATACTTTATAGTAAGCAAGTAGGCACCACTTTAGCCCAACGGTGGCCAAACTGCAGCTCTTCTGTGTTCAAATTGCGGCTCCCGAACAGTTTATATATTAAGAAATTTGATATATGTAATTTTTTTTTAAAGTTTTACAAACGTAACGGAAGTGGGTGTTTGAAAAAAAATGAATTAATTTAAATTTTACAAATTGAAGGAAAAGATTGGTTTCTGGTTGGTTGGTGATGTGAGCTATTACATTTTTGGTATCCGCATTTTGATGTATTACTGCTATGGCCTACTTAATTTAGTAACTAATTATATAAAAGTTTACTTCAAATAAAACAAAAAGTTGCAGGAACTACCGAAATGAGAAGAGAACTTTGCCTTTATCGATAAAGAGGATAAGCAAAGTTTCCTTCTTTTGTTAACCCATTTGAAGCGACACTAACTAAAAGTCATGATGAGTTTGCCACGCAGTATGCACTAAAATCTGTATTGAGAACAATCTACCTTGCTGAGTTGAAGTCAAAACGTATCAGCATAAGACAATACTTTCTGTAGAAGGTGTTACTTAAATTGAGGCAAGTTATGCCATAGCTAGGAATTTTTCCGTGATAAAGAACCTTGTGCTGAGTGGGACTTTATTAAAGAATGATATTAAGAAAAAATTCTATATTAGATCCAAATAATTCCAGACTTTGGCGAGTGATAACACAAATTCAAATGAATCTTTGTACTCCAAATTGAAGTAAATAAAATCAAAGCATAAAGAGGTAACTATTAACAAGCATATATACTTTTCCATTGCGAGCGGGGTCGTGAACCATAGTCCTTCGATTCGGTTCTAAACAATTTTTAAAATTCTTAAAACAGCTCTCAGATACTAAATGTCTGACCACCCCTGCTTTAGCCAGTAACGCAGACAAACCAGAGCGATAACATTTTCTGGAAGCAGACATGATCGTGTACTGCATCTGATTCGTCTTATTTAATCGCCATCCGCAGTTAGCTTAAACGTAAAAGTCAGTTTAACTTTCCGCTTAAATGCTGAACTTTAACTGTGCTGTCATTAGTCGTCATTTTTGTTTACGTATGTACGTCTAAATAAATGATAATAAATATAATACGAGCGAGATGTATGTTAATAACAAAAAATATAAATTATTAATAAATTGAAAAAAAAATTAGAAATATTTTCTTTAAATTTTAATTGAATTTTAATCAATTAAAAATTTTAACGATTAATCTATTAATTAATCGTTAATTTCCTCACCCCTAATTAATTTACATCGTGGGTGACATATGCAAGCCACCACCAAAATGAAGAACGTGGCTGCTAAATTTTAAGCAGGACATTTGGGTGTACATGACCCTTGTGAATTGAGTCATTGAGGTTTCGGCTCATCTATGTATTATTTTGTATATTCTCCTTTAAACAACATATTTTGTTATATTACTGAATGATGCAAGCTACACTCTAGCACCTAAATAATATTTTCCTTAGAAACTTTATAATTTGATTCGTTGAAATCTTTCAGTCAATTCTGAAATTATAATTACAATTTTTTATTTCGTTCAATAAACAATTTAGCAGCATTAGAATCCTAACGGGTGATATTATAGTACAAATAGAATGTTGCAAACAGTTTTGAAAGAAGAAATAAATGAAGTTTTAAAAATGTATTAAAAAGTCTTGGCAGAAAGCCGAACTTAGATGTCTCATCCCCATCTTGTACTTCAAATACTTGGCCCAGCGATGACGTCATAAATCTTTGCGTTCCCTAAAGACCATCCAAGATTTAAACGTATGACCTGTTCCTCCCCACAACGATATCTTGTTTACCTGAGACGTCAACACAATGGGGACACGATCCGAACTTTGACGAGATTCTCCGAAGTTCGTGTTAATCTATAAACATTTTTTTTTCAAAACTTTTTGTGAAGGTCAATGTCGTTTTTCAGTGTTGTTTAAAATTTTGTACGTTTCAGCAATGAAATAATTCTGAATAATGACGTAATCAGGTAGTTGTTAGGAGATCCGATCCCTATCCCCTCCACTCCTGCTGTGTTAACAAATATTTGTCTGAATGTCAGGGTCAAAAGTTTAAAACATGTTTTCAATGCACAGACATCCTCATATAATAAATGTATTGAAGATGGTTCACTTTCATTCTAATAGACTACTCTGATGACGCAAAACTTCGAAGATTTGTGCAGTTTGTGGATCCCCTGCCAAGCACTAGTCTCAATTTAATGACGTCATGCATACCCAATAAATTATGATTTTGCCCCCAGCTTTTATTTGTTTGCATAAAACGGTGGGAGGCAAGAAGACAAGATACAAGCAATAACAAATGACGAGTCGTGGAGTTCAGTGCAACTGAGGAGGTGTTGAGGGCAGTACAAGTAAGGTGTCGTGAAGGTCAGATCGACCCCCCGTCATAACTTACACATGTAAAGAATCTCCTCCAAGAATGAGATGGACGAAAGGCCCACGTCTTCGGCTCTATTAAATTGTTTTTCTTTTTTTTTCATGAATCTTAGAAGAACTTCAATAAACTGATGTTCTTCATTTTGCAAACCAAATAATTTTCAAAAGGGATATTTATTCTATTATTTATATTTGATTCTTTGCATAGTTCCATCTTAAATATATACAAATGAAAGGAAATGAAATATTACAATAATTACACTACTTCTTGAGCCTTTTTTGCATACATCATTTTTTAAGAAGAAAGTATACAATTTTATTTGCTTAAAAGAAATCCTTTATGAAAAATAACATTTGAAGCTAAAATTAAATTATATATCTTTTATAATTACATTGCTACATGAAAGCTAATTTTAAAGATTATATGACTTCATTCATGTTGTTTATAGTTCGATACATGATAACACGAACGGTTCCATGAAATTAATAGGAATGGAATATTATTTGAACGTAACCTGGTCACAGGAGAACTTTGTTCGAGAGGATAAAAAAAAGTATCGAAAATAATAAAATTGTGAGCTAGAAACTGGGAGAGATTTTCATCCTGTTATTTTTCATTTGTACCGTTTGAAACAATATTCCTATTGTATAAGTGTGTTTGAAGTACGCTAGTGCTATCATTAAATTTGGCGTTGTATCAGTGTTAACACACACCAGCTTTTGAAAGGGTGAGGTCAGACCTATTCCCTAATGTTATTAGTTTCGAAAAAGTTTGGACCAGCAATTGACCATTCATTTCCCCAGACTAGTCAATGCTGTTAACGTTTAAAGTGAAGTTATTGAATGTTATTTAAATAAAGAAGTCAATAGATGTAAAAAACATAAATAAAGTTTAAAAAATGTAAACTTATAAAAATGTAACAAATTAACATTTGGAAATTTATTAAATAAATTTTATTTAAAGGATACTTTAAGGGAAAAAACACGGATAATGAATCAAAGTCATTCTTTAAAAGTGAAAAAACCAACATAAATATATTTTCCACATTATTTTATTATTAGTCCAAACACAACTTTCTTTACAAGTTTTAAATATTATAATTCTTAATAAGAAAAACCCGTAAAAAAACCAAGTTTTTGACTATAAATCCTTTATGTATGAGAAGTAATTAAAAGAATGTTCATTATAATACGCAGCGCCCGACCATCCAGAAATACAAAATTGCAGTTGTGTCGTAAAACATGTTTAATATAATGCGCACCGATCAGGAATATGTTTATAAAAAGAGCTGTCAATAAAATACGCACCTTATTGCGCGACAGAAAGGTTGTTCAATATAATACGCACCGCGACGCTCTATCTCAAAAAATAGCATGATACATAGGAATAAATAAAATAATCTAAAAAATCAATAATTTAATTACGGTACATGCGATCGATCTGAAATTTTGATACATTGTTTTTATCATCGGTACGAAACTGCCTGAAAAATTTCAGCTCGCTATCTTGCGAGCAAGTGGGTAAAAAATCGATCAAAAGTTTTGGCGACAAGCAAGCAAGGTCGGCCGCAGACACCACGAGTTAATATAAAGGATTTAAAAACGCTATTATAATACTTGTGATATGATCACAAGTTTCAGCCATGAAATAAAACAATATCGCTGGGAACCAACTCACCGATGACGATTTATGACTTGTTGCATGTCAAAAACATTTTGCTGGTCATGATTAAGATTTGAAAAACGAATATGAACATTATTGAATTTCTTATAGATTTAAACGCTGGGCACGCGAAGTAGAACAACCAAAAAGATTAACACGATGTTTAACTCAACTGAAATATGTTTTTCGTCTGTAGAATTTCAGCAACTATTTTTCATATGTTATATATATCATTTTATGTTAATGTTGTTAGATGTCAAATTTCAGTTTAAAACATTAAAAAAGGGAGGTACTTTTTACAAAATAACATTTTTAAATCGGTTACTTCCCTTTTAAATTTTACAATGTATTTATTTTTGCCACAATGACGCATCATCAGAATGAAAATAACAAACTCACATTGATAAGTCACACAAGTATATAACTTACTAGACAACCACACACAGATAAATCAAACAAAGAAACAAAAAACTCACTTAACAGTCACGCACAAAATACTTGCGGTAAAAATGTGTGAGTGAGTGAGTTGAAACTAAAAAAAAACAAATAAAAAAAAACAACAAACTTTTAATACACACATATACATTTCACACCGTGTAACTCTTATGGAAATTTACACTGTACTCTAAAATAATAAATTAACTCCGCTATGTATCGGCATCCTTCCGTCTCGAGAGACGATGGTGCATCACTGTTGGGTTGGGTTGCAGAAAACTTCTTGGTGCAGAGTTTTTTTGAGACGCTGGGGTGTCTTCTCCAGTGGTGATGCAAGATGGAGAATTAGATTATGCTCATACATCATATCCGTCGAGAAGGGGTGGCCTCTACGGGGCTTGACGGACGAGTAGTGTCGCGGGTCAACGGACCCGCGACCTGAAACTGACAACTCCTGGCAAGCAATGCCGAAGTCCGATATGTTAGGAGTTAGGTGCTAGTCACATATGTTTACAGTTGCTATACGGATCTTAGGCAAAGTATTAAGATGCAATGCCGATGATGAAAACAAAAGTACCCGTTGAGGGTCGGGTAAAGCCGAAGAGACCGTTTCGTCCCCCTCAGTTTTACTAGCAACGCTATTGAGCGGTGCCAGTTTAGGGCCAGGAATGCCATTACTGACTAGCAAAAGGTACCGCGAAGAACGCAGCGGACGCTAGCTCTGAGGAAACCTTCCAGTGGGGGTTACACCCTAGGTAGGTCTTTGATGATCCCCCGCTCTGCGGTGGTCCTAACCATGGAGACCGTATGCTTTGCCGGGGTGGCACCAAAGTTGTAGCGGGTCGTAGTAGGGAATCCCACCCCTCCTTGTGAGGCCAATTAAGTGGGAGGCATTTTCGACTTTATGTCCTAGATGCCCAGGTGGCAGCTTCAGAAGCGACCGCTTCGGTTCTCAGCTGTTACATCCCTTTGGGGCCATATAGCCGAGAGGGTCTTCCGGGATGACCCGTAAAGAGCATTAGGCTCGGGGCTTCTGATTTTCTTCCACATGTAGGATCATACAGCATATCCCCCCTCTCCACGTCAATAAAGTAACCAAGGGAATGACTCACCTTGATGCAGCTTTGCGCCATTGACGTCACAGGAGCTGCCGGAATGTACGTCTGTAGGCTTTAGGGGCTCCAATTCCTGATTTACTGTCAGGGTTTACTCCCTTAGCCTTTCCCGGGTAGCGGGTGTAGCCGCAAGGCAGCGGAGGTTTGAATTCAGTTTCCTTCTCCTAGATAAAATACCAGCCAAGGTTAACGAGCCTCATCTACCTGAAGTCACTTGTTTTGAGGTGCCGGTGAGACGCCTTCGCCCCTTCTCCTCATATTTCAATTGTACGTTGTACATTTCTCCAGCGCTGGTTTATTCCTTTATTTTATAGACGGCTGAGAAATTTAGTTTCCGCCATCTTGATCAACTTCCGGTCCTAGTGGTACAAGTATATCAATCAATATACATAATTCCCGTTGTCTGTATGTATATATGTATGGGATAATGCTGTTAGGTGGCGCTGAGATCGAGTTTTGTATAGAAAATATTATATGACGTCATTGTTTTATGCTTATATTTTAATTTTTGAAAAGGGAACGATGTAAAAGTAGGAATTTGAGGATTTATGATTATTATGAAATACTTTGTGTACATTTCAGCAAGTTTAATATTTCGTATTTATCAAACAAGGATAAGTTACTTATGTTAAATATGTATATTGATTCCCGTTGTCTGTATGGATGTAAGTGCTGTTAGGTGGCGCTGCGATCGATTTTGTATAAAAAGTATTATATGACGTCATTGTTTAGCTTATATTTTAATTTTTAGAAAAGGGAACGATGTAAAAATAGGATTTGAGGATTTATAATTATTATGAAACTAGACGCCCCGCGGCGTAGCATACGCCGCAGACTTGCTCATGGAGAGTGCAAAGAAAGTGGAGAAAGATAGGACACAAACTACGGAACGAAGAAATCAATACAACGCGAGTGAACGTCGGTTAATAAATGGGAGGAGGGTAACAACAACCTCAGTGTGCATGTCTTTACGCTTACTCACTATTTTTTATTTACTTAGTGCTGCTTTTTGTGTCTGTACTCTACACCCCCCCCCTTTTCCAAACGTTCTTTGCACTGTTTGATGAGCAAGTCTGCGGCGTATGCTACGCCGCGGGTCTCTCCAGAGTTCCTTCTTTTCATTCACTTACAGCCGTTTGCCCAAACCCACTCCATCTTGACAACTGTGTCTATCAGGAAGTCTTCACCCGTCACTAGTCAATCAATACAGCCACAAAATGCCAAGTACAAATAAAATACAGCACCAGGCGGGTATAGAAAGAATTCAATTCCTTGTAGAATTCCATGATATCCTTGATTTCCTAATATTACGTATGTACCTTGTAAATCTCTCCAGCGCTTGTTTGTTTCTTTATTTTATAGACGGCAGAGAAATTTATTTTCCACCATTTTGAGGACGGGAAAACTTTGCTAACTATTACATAATGTACATTTTACATTTAAAATATCAAAAATTGTAAAATCAGTATATAAATGTACATTTTAAAACTAATAGATAATTACATTCTATACTGGATTACTTTTATTGAAGCTATTACACCATGAAAGAAGAGAATGTTAATTTTTTTTTGTTGTATAATTATTGTATAATATTAAAGAGCTTTAATTTTATAATTTATTCTTTAAACTGTTTATTCAATGCAGCCATTTATTATTACTGTTGAGATGGCAATATTTTAGTATGAGTGGTCAATCGGATGTTAATTGAAGAAAGGATTAAAAAATGAAAACGATTGCAACTGATGTGATCAAAAATTACACTACACATAGAGGGCAAATATCTCCAAACTTACCCATACTTCCATTAATTTTTGAGACCACTTAGCCCCAACGTAGTCCTTTCACTAATTTTTGGATCCACTTAGCTCCAACCTAGTAAGTACTTCTACTAATGTTTGGACCCACTTAGCCCCAACGTAGTACTTCTACTAATGTTTGGACCCAGTCAGCCCCAACAAACTCCTTTCACTAATTTTTGGATCTACTTAGCCCCAACGTAGTCCTTCCACGAATTTTTGGACCTACTTAGCCTCGACGTAGTCCTTCCACTACTTTTTGAACCTTTTAGCCCCAACGTAGTCCTTCCACTAATTTTTGGACCTACTTAGCCCCAACGTAGTCCTTCCACTAATTTTTGAACCTTTTAGCCCTATCTCTATCCATATAGTTTATCATTCCCCAAAAGCTCACACATAAAGGGCGAAAGCGTCAAGAAGGATTTAGCTCAACTTATGTCACTGTGTAATTTTTAGGATATAGTTCAGGGATATTTACGTTTAACTCCCCTGTCTTTTGCTTATTTGGGATACATTGGAATCGTTCGTGGTCTTGTGGTCTATAAATCTAGTAGATAGCTTTTATTTAATCCTTTCTTCTAACTTGCTAAACCTTCAGATTTTAGACCGACACACAAAAATTAATTATAATAATTCGTCTAGCGTTTAGCGCACATAACAAACTGCATACTTATACGTACGTTGCATTGAATCTCCTTGCCTTGTTTCTTCTTTGCTACCTTAGGGAAAAAAATGGTGTTAGAGAAAAAAGTAAACTATTTAAGTTTATTATGTCCATCTTTCCAAAAAGGAAATGAAATGTAAGTGACATGTAAGTTATACAATATCAACCGTCAAAATCACAGTTTAACAATTCTTGTGTTGAAATTTTTTTTAAAAAGAACTCCAAGGATGATAGTCTCTGACGTCACTAACCCAAAGTCTGGACAAGTGGTGACCTTGTAAGATGAGAATTACCGCACAGGTTGGTGGTGAATTAGAGGGGTCTCCCCCTTGATCAAAGACGCGTTATTCCGGCTTAGGACGCCGATGTTTGCACGGGCCAGCGATTGGCTGTGTGTGCCCACTGTTGACTGGTCAGTTTGCCAGACGGACAGCCTGGACACTGGGATGGGGGCCTGTGAGGGTTCCCGGGCCTGGCACTGCACGGGAGGGTGGGGGGGGGCTGGAGGCCCGCAACGGTAGAGACAATGATGGTAGGGCGGGTTGGGGATTATAGAGTTAACGGTTTAAGGTAAGAACTGGGATAAGCAGGGGCGGATCTAAACAGTTGCAAGAAAAGGGGTAATGAGTGAATCTTGTCTTGAGATCATTGAATTTGATACAAGGTTTTTTTTAATGAATTAAGAAAACTACAACAACATTTAGCGGGGAAAAGAGCTTAGACGTATGCTGGAGTCAAGTAGCAATAATTATGTTTTTCAATTATATCCATGAAAGACAGCACAAGGTGATTTGACTGGCCATTAAAATTCATCTCTGTTTTGGCTTCAGTTGAAAAAAACCCAAATATATTTTTAAAAATTTGATTACACGTAAAGCACATAGTAACCCTGAAAATACCCAAAACAACAATCAGAAATTTAAAAAAAAATGATATAACTTTTACATGACCATCTTTTAAAATGAAGCCCCCAAACACCATCACCCCCATGGCATACGCCTTTGTTTCTCGGAAGTTACCTGCCAATCTCAAACCAAAAGCTTAAACTAAGACCCCGGATTGTCAAGAGGTGGGGGCGTCATCTGGCTGCCAATTGGTTTGTTCAACGTTTTTATAAGACCTGAAATTTCTTGCCTCCGTCCGCTGCCGACATTTGCCGAAGCCCGCCTGGACGTGCGTCAGAGAAACAAAAAAACTTTCAATGAGACCCTTGGCCAACGATCACGTGACATTGGTCCGGCATCGAGCAACGATTAGGGTCACTTATAAAAAACAACAACTCATTGTAACAACAGTCATGTCAGACCCCGGGTATAAAAGTGACCGCCGCGAAATAAGCTGGACATTCTCACAAGAGCCCAGGAAGACCAGAGTGTTTCACTCACTTGTAGAGACTAATAAGATTTCATCTTCGCCGGTACAACGACGAGGGCATTAATTTGTCTCGTGATATTACCTTGTGCGGAGACATTTGTATTAGTCTTTTAAAGTGGACAGTTACATGTGTCATTTCTGAGTCTCAAAGTGGGAGAAAATTTGTGAGATCTGTGCAAAGAAAACGAGTTTTCCATAAAACGTTAATCACTAGTTTAAGTATTGCTTGAGACGACTTCTCTGGATTTAAGCTACAAAAAAAAGTTTTGAAGTTTAAGTAGAATCAGAAACGACCTTCATAGATCCGGTGAACCCTGAGCTGAAGGTCCTACTTGCTGTCGGGGGGTGGCAGATCGGATCAAAACCTTTCATCCCTATGATCAAAGATGAACGAGTCCGGACTGAGTGGATTGACAACGTAGTCAAGTATCTTAGAAGGTAAGGGATGATACACATCTTTAAAGGATGATACTTATCTTTAACGGAAGATGCTAATATGTAAAGAATTATAGTTGTCTGCAAAGGATGATACTCTTCTGTAAAGGATGATAGTTATCTGCAAGGGAGTATCCTTATCTATAAGGGAGGATACCTTTTATATGGGAGAATAGTCATAAAAGATGATAACTTGGATTGTACCTATAACTCCAATCATGCATTTTAAATTTTTAAAATTTTATTGTAGACACGGTTTCGATGGATTCGATGTCGATTGGGAATTCCCAGCAACTAGGGGAAGTCCTCCGGAAGATAAATATAGATTTACCTTGATGATGAAGGTAAGTCTTGGTATACTTCGTCATTTAGTTGTATAATTTTAAACGCCTTAACTCGTTTAAATAACAATTTTAAAAAATTGAAAAAAAAACAAACAAAAAAACAAAAAAACACAAGATTATTTCTTTTAATATTTTGATGCATTCCTATGATGAAAAAACAAACTCCATCTATTCTTATGTCTGTTGTTTATTGAGTCGTTTTAAAGAAGTATGAAATCACTTCCTCCAGGGACTTTACGAGGCATTCGCTGTGGAAGCCAAGGAGCCTGGGCGGGAGAAGCTGCTTCTGACCCTCGCCGCAGCCTCGGGTACATTCTTCATTGACCAGAGCTACGAGCCTAAAAAGATCATTAAGTTAGTTAAATACCATGATAAATAATTGGGCAAGATCATTCCACACGTAAGATATCTAGCGTCAGAGCTTGGCAATATCATTCCATAAGAAAAATACAACGGGAAGTTATTTGACAAGATAATTGATTGCGTGTACAGTTAAAAAAAAAGGAATTCGTTTTAAAAATAAAATAATAAATTTACTCTTTCAGACCTTGAAGATCTATTGGGGCAAACAAAGCAGCATTCACGCGTTTTATGTTAAGCACGGGATACTTGTGGAGTGCGTGGCTAGCACAATTAATTTAAGCATACGAAAGTAAATAAATTTATTTCTTTCCGTTAGTTAAAAGTAAATTTTTTATCAAAAAATTAATTTGACCACGTAATTCCAGCTACGTGGACTTCATGCTGCTGATGGCCTACAACTACCACGGTCAGTGGGAGAAGAAGACCGGACACCACAGTGGACTTTACCGCCATAAAAATGACCCTAAGACGGGTGAAAAGTCTCAGTTGTATCAGGTATGTTCGGGTAAAGGGTCGGTTTTAATGGAGCTTGACTTTGTAGTTGGAGCACATGGATTTTGCGAGCAATCGATTTAATAGGTAGATTCATTATAGTAAGTCTTCATAAAATACGAAACACTCTGATCTAAAGTCAAACTTAGAATAGCAGCTGATGAAACTAATTTTACAATAGCCACACCACATCCCCTCTTCCCGATCAAAACCCTAGTCATATTTAACTCACTATCCTCTTAAAAAAAAACTAGGACAATGTAATAATCCAACACAGGAACAAGCCATACTGAAACGAGTTGAATGACAAGCATTTTAAGTAGATGAGGTTGTACTCTCTAAATCAAAATTGTTGTACGTTACAAATAAACGAAGATATTGCGTCATTGCGTTTTAACCATTCTAACTTTTTTTAAAACAATGTCTATTTACAGGAATGGTCAATCGACTACTGGCTGGACGTCGGCATCTCTAAAGAAAAACTGATTATCGGCATCCCCACCTACGCCATGACCTTCACCCTAGCCGACCAATCACAGCACGGCGTTCACGCGCCAGTAGTGGGCGGTGGCAAGATGGGTGACTTCACGAAAGAGACTGGTATTCTGGCCTACTACGAGGCAAGTGGACTTCTTCAATTTACAAACTTCCAGTTTTCGCTTTGGGAAAGTGCGTGTGCGTGTGTTTGTGTGTGTGTGTGTGTGTGAAAAAAAAAGGGGGGGGGGTTCGTATATGCTATAGACCAGTGATGACGAACCTATGGCTTGCATGCCACAGTCGGAATATAGAACTGTAATGCTGAACGTACAGTTCACATATTACTTATTTAATCAAACCAGCTAAGCCTAGCTCAAATTTTCTGGTTTAATTAGGGGTGTTGGTACTTTTCTATAAATAAGTGGGTTTTAATTGAATTTTGGGCACGAGGCGCTTAAAAGGTTTGCCACCACTGTTATAGACAGTCACACATAAAAATAATAAAAACACGATCTGTATCCGGCCTAGAACCAAATTTCATCGGTTCCACCAAAACTAAGACTTAGAGAAAAAAATACCCAGCTGAGTCGTCTCCCCATTGACTGATGGCTGCTAAAAATGACAATTATTAATTAGATATGTAGAAATGTGGAGTGTAAATGAAAGTAAAACTGAATAAGAAAATCTGACGAGCAACAAGAATGTAAATCACTGTCAAAGTTATTAACAAGTTTGCTTTGTAAAAATATATCTGCGCCACACCTGTCAGGGTCCATCGGCACACCAAGCCGTTTCTAAACAGTCCCTATAATAAACGTGTCGTTTTGTCTTCCCCAGGTCTGCATGAACCTACGTGATAAGGGCTGGAAGTCTGAGTGGATAGATGACCAGATGGCGCCTTACGCCTACGGAGGAGACCAGTGGGCAGGATATGAGGACAGGAGGAGCGTTGCCTTAAAGGTCAGTGACCAAAACCTTTCTGTTTGACCGATTTTATAGATTAGGAGAACTTAACATTGAAACAAGTTGTTAAGGACTTGTTATATTTGCTTCTTCTTTATCCTACTGGCCCACGATTAATGAGTTGATTATTCTGATGTCTACGTATTTTGAGGGGGTTCGCGATGTTTCTGTGGTATTAGAGAGGCTATTTTACTGGTCGCAAGTGCTACTCAGCAAGGGAATCTGGAACAAGAGTTTGGAAGGTTGGATAAAATAGACATGGATGAACCAAGTGTTTTAGCACCAACTGTTGGGCGCTTGTTTTGGTCACTGATTGACTCGAGCTGGAACGATCGTGACGAAAAGCTCAGTCGAAAATCTTACGTCAATCTTTGTTACGCGGAGTATTGCAAAACAATGTGTTTTAAGGACGATGTTTTTAATTGGGATTTCCATTAAATGTACTGGCACTGACCGGGCTTAGGATAAAGGGTCTCAGGAACCATAACTCAATTATGGGACTGAATTTCACCCCTTCTCTATTTCCTGACTCCAGGCCAACAATATTTTGAGACGTGGTTTGGCCGGCGCCTTCGTCTGGTCAGTTGAGATGGACGACTTCAGCAACACGTGCGGGGGTGGACAGTACCCTCTGTTGTCTACCATCACTGACGTCATTGGGGACTCATTGGTGAGCGAACGGATCTATTTATAGACTATTGACTTACGTCCAGACCGGGGTTATTCAAAATGTATTAGATATTCTCGTCAATACATAGGAGTCTGGCCGTGGTGTATTAAACCTAATTATACCACAACAAAAATATATATAGAACATACAAAAAATCCTTACCCTTTCGCAACACAATAATAATTACACACCAACACACATACACAAAACCATGGAGAGATTAATCTCATCCCTTACAACCGAAATATCTAAAATATATGCACATGATCTCTGTAATAAACGCTAGTCCCATAATAAACTTCAAATTCTGATACACACAACAATCCCTATATACACAACAATCTTATATACACACCAATCTTATATACACAACAATCTTATATACACAACAATCTTATATACACAACAATCTTATATACACAATAATCGATACACACAACAATCTTATACACACAACAATCTTATACACACAAGTTATTTATACAATATTCCTATTTACAGAAGAGACGCATAACATGACGCCAATCAGAAATATCCTTTCTAACGCAGCAACGTAATATAAACATAAAAAATTATTTAAACATTTTATACAATTTACACAAGAATAAAAAAATATACTAAAAACTTACTTTAAATAACATTTCTGTAAAATTTATTGCAAGCTTTTTGTTTCAGTCTTGAAAGTACAAATATTTTTACTTTTTTTTCCTGCAGTCGAAATCAGCAGCAAGTCCGTCCAAAGCCCGTCTGACATCACAGTTAGGGTCTAAAAACTGGACAGAGAAAGAAGACAATGTACACAAGCTAACCAAAAACCCCTGACCATTCACGTGATAAAACAAAGACCAAATCCAGGTCCCAGAAGCTAGGTATGACACGTCCGTTCTGGGTGGTTCAGATGCAGGATAAATCTGGTCAAGAATCAAAGGGAGACTATGAGGAACATCTGAGAGTGGTATCAGTTACTTCCCCTTCACCTCAAGTGGAAGCCGTCCAAAAATCTGAATCCACGGCCGTCCAGGAATCAGAACACAAGGACGTTAAAGAATCAAAAGACAGGAACGTCCAAAACTTAGACACCACCGCTGTCCGAAAAATAGAAGCCACGGCCGTCCGTAAGGAGAAAGACCAGAAAGTTCGGTGGTGGAATGTGGCTAGTTTGAAGAAGGCGCCCACCTTGAGGCCGAAAGCTGCGGTAGCCCGCGTCCGGACCTGAACTTTCAAAAGACTCCGTACAAACATTAAATGGTAAGAAATTGTATTTGAATTATATGTTATCTAAGAAAGATTGTTATGAAAACCAACTTTACTGGCACCAATTATTTCTGAGAAATGTTCATTGGTCTGTGGTAAGACAGCACTGCTCATAAAGTCTAGAAACTTTCCATCTCAATTTTTATAACATTTTTATAATACACAATCTTTTCATTTCCCTTCGTTCATTTAATTCAGTTTTCTAAAAGAGTTTGCACATCATTTTTTTAATACTTTCCCTTGATAAATAATTGTTATTACCATTAAATGATTATTTGTTTGCAGATGCCACGGTTGTACAGGAAGTTCCCAGTGTATGGCCTAAGAACGTAAAGACTTTGATCAAACCCTGGCCAGGTGTTTTGTCTTGGTCACGTGGTCAGCATGCACGTGGTCAGAAGACGGTGACGGCGGGAAGTATTGATAACGTGAAGCCCTTCCCGGAAGATGCTGTCAAAGGAACCGCAGGCACCAGAGTGAAAGAGAGTTTACTCAGCAAATCGAAAGAGAATGACGTCATCAAAATTGTGAGCAAGAGCACCGTCAACTCCGAAGCGAATGACGTCATCAAACACGTTGGAAAGAATATCGTTGTCACAGACGTGAAAAATGTCATTCAGACTAAATGGAATGGCGGCAACAGGCCCAGTTTGAATGACGTCACACGACTCCGCATGAATGGAGTGTTTTCACCAGCATCGGTCCCGACGGAGGACTCCGACGATGCTCCAACGGACGAGGGCGAGGAGGAAACGACATCAGATGAGTCGTCCGAAGAAGTTACCAGCAGCCAAAGGTCATCAAATAGGGACTTTGAAGGTCAGTATTAGGTGTTTTCTGCGCTTCTCTATTGCTGAAACTACACAGTCTTAGCTTCACTGTCGTTCTTTATGTTCTTAAAATAAAATATGTGTGCACCCTTCTAATCCTTCATCCAGTTGATATATGTTTCATTTCCTCTTTGAATAACTTCTTTGAAATATTTACCTACAGCAATGTATAATATGTTAATTGTGTCTTCTGTCATTGGCATGCTTTAATTTCATTTAATTTATTGAATTTTAAAGGAGGTCGCATATCTTTACACTTTTATATATTTCTGTATATAGATTTTATGTTTAGTAAAATAAAGTTATGGTATAGATTTATAGATGACTGTAAACTAAGTTGATGGACATCCAGCAGGTATCAGCTAAACAGTCCCTGGGACGTCAAAGCTTCAATCTATTATTGAGTGATGCCATCCTACATCCAATCTTCCCAAACAGCTTTTGCCATTTGTTTCATAACTTGTTTTCCTATCCGTTCTTTTCTAAAGCTAGTCTCTTCCATTTTTTAAATCTCTATCCTCGCTAACCCATCCGCTCATTGCATTTCATGAATGTATTTTTTGATGGATATCATACTTGAATTTTATGATTGTTGTTCTTGATTGTATTTCATGTTTGTATTTCATGATTGAATTTGTTCAAAAAATTCCTTTCAATACCTCCGCTGGCCTTGACGTAATAAGCGTTTTTTTTTCAAATCTCGCAGCTCGAACTGAAGTCTGCCGCAAACATGGCGCCGGCGCATTCGCTGACCCTTTGACCTGTGACCACTTCATCATCTGCATGTCCGGCAACTGGCTGGGCATCTCTCCTCACGTGATGGCCTGCCCGGTGGGGACCAGGTTCGATGCCAACCTCAAGATCTGCAACTACGCTTCCACTGTGGACTGCACCAAATGAACGCGACTGTGACAGACGGCGCGTCAATCAAGATGCGAATATTTTGTTTGTGTTTCTTTCTTCTGATTACCAGTCCGTGCAATGAAAGTTGAGTCACATTTTTATAGACACAAGTGCAATTATTTATTTTTTTTGAACAGTTTATGTTATATTTGCTGTGTAAAGGAATGTAATGAAAGAACATAAAGTGAACGTTTTTTTCAAAATCAGTTTCAGATCTTTTACTGTTAAAGTGGGGAGGTTAATTAACAAAATTGAGATGGTCGGGTCCACTCAAAATTTTTTTTATCATCAGTGACACTACAGCTCATATAGGACCCTGGCCTGCTCCACAATATCCTTCCATTTGGAGCGATCCATGGCTTTCCGCATTCATGCGCGAATCCCAAACTAGTGTAAATCATTTTCTAAATGGTCGATCCATCTCATCCTTAGGTGACCGATGAGTGTCATCTGCCCCAAGAGCTTTTTACAATTCAAAATTGCTTGATTAATTGTAACGTAAAACAGGGGCAAGATCTCACCATGTTTTGCAAGGTCCTAAACAGGTCCACCAGACTGGATGTTCTGGCGCTAATGCTACGACCATTTTTCTCAAGTTACAACCCACCACTTAATGCTGCACACTTGTCAGTGATAGAAAAGCCGCGGAGCACCCTCACTCCACAATACATACAGCCATTTCGATAGACACAAACTACATCACTAAATTTAGCTGCAGCAGTTATTTGTTCAAGAACATTGGGATCGAAATTCTTGGTGTTTCCGCTGCTTTCCATTTTGCTTTCATATAATCCTCTATTTAAGCCTATATATACCTTGTAAGTCTGCGTCCATATTGTGATATTATGTTCATTTTCTCTTTATTTTTGCATACTAATCTCTACGTGTTGATATAAATTACCGTGTAAATATGTAATATAAATCCCCGTGACTGACCTGTGCCACGTGATATAAGGTGCCTGAGAATACTCTGTGTGGACACGCTTGCGTGTGTCATTGCGCGTGTATTTTGGAGTGTGATTGTACTGGAGCCACGATGTTAATGGTTGATATTTATCACCAAGTGTCTTAACATCTCGATGTCATTGCACCGTGTCCAGGTTTCATTGTGTCATTGAATGAAAAGGTGTGTGTGTGAGTGGGAGGGGGGTTGTTAAAACATATTACAGTTGTAAACGAGCATAAAGAGCTGACCTGGTGAGAGTGAGAAAACAAAAGATTGAATTTATCTATTTACTTTTAGAAAGACTGCTAGATGAGAAGATCAGAAAGGGAAGAGAAATGGAGATGAAGGAGAGAGAGAGAGAGAGAGAGAGAGAGATACAGAGAGAGAGAGAGAGAGAGAGAGAGAGAGGTAAGAAAAGGAGAGAAAGAGAGAAAGATAGTGAATGGAATGTTAAAAGAGACAACGATTGTTTGAAAGTGTAAATGTATATCAAAAGACAGTATATAAATAAAGTGTGAGTTATAAATATGTATAAAACATTAAGATGAATTAAGCAATACCTGAATCATATTATAAACGAATATATGTTTTGTGAACTAATTGCTATTGCTATTTGTTAAATAGAAAATAAACAGTGTCATCATTGCAATATTTTTTCATGCCAATTATCATTTACAGTATTGCTTTAAATTGTTGAAACCATTATGTAATGTAATGCTGTAAATAAAATCTAAATCATTGATTATATTTTTTAGAGTTTTTTAATTAACTTTTTTTAGAACTCATAATATTTAAAAAAAAAGTAACAATATATTTTTTTACACCCCAGAATAAATATGAAACACAACTGTATGTCAAATAAGAATACTAACGAGTTTGTACAAAAATAACACACCTGTATGTACATGAAACCCCACCTGTGTGAACAAGAACACACACCTGTATTTACAAGAACACATATCGGTATGTATTTTACACGATATTCGAGATCATGCCAATAATACATAAACAATAAAACAAAATGACAGCAACAGGAATAATTGAGTATAGGCTACAAAAGCCACATCCAATTAATGTTATAAAAATCTTAATATTAGAATCAACGAGAGAAAATTATATTCCTAGTCATAAAATAAAATAAACCACTTTAGATAATATATCAAATTTTCAGTAGGTACTTAACTACACAATCACTTTAACGATTTTTAAAATTTATTTTAAAAAAAATATTTTTTGTCATTAAATTATTGTAAAAAGTATAATTTTTTCTCAAATGCCTAAAATGTATTTAAAACGCAGGACACACAAAATATTTCAAAATTTAACCATGCAAAGTTTTTCAAAAGCCAAGGAACAATTTTTTTCCTCCTTACAAATGTGGTTCAATAATGTTTCGCCAAGAGCGTGGTGTGCCCATTCGGTAAAGAATCCACGAGTGCCCAAATGTTTCACCCTCAAAAGTTGAGTCAGTAAGATCCAAAGGTGGGCAACCCTCCATGCCACGAGACAGAAGTATGTCTTTATTTGATCTCAACCTCATTCTCCGTTTCCCTCTTCATTTTCACTCCTTCTGTTTTCTCCCTCCCTTGATCTCTCATGCTCCAACTTTCTCTCTATTCTCTCTCACTCTTCACCAACTCTTTTTCTCTTCATCTCCAACTCCTGCACTAATCTCTCTCACTCCCTCTCTCACTCCCTCTCTCACTCCCTCTCTCACTCCCTCTTTCTCTCTCTATCTCTTGGTTATTCCCCAAGTTCTTCCACTCCATTACCCTCCTTATTTATATTGTATTTATACAATCTCCCACTTTCATCGCCCCTCCTCTATGTGTTCAACGAAGCTTTTCTGTTCCTCAACGCTTCGCCAGCAGCCTTCGTCACATAAGCCAAACAGAAGTACGTAAGGTCTGACCCATGCAATCCATAGTCGCCATTTTTACACCGGTAGGTCGCAATGTCCACTTCCTGGTCTTGTCTGAACTGCGGCGAGTACATAGCCCCGATCACCTGCTGGTCAGTACTGGACATGTTGCTGTCCAGTAGAGACCTTACTGTCTTTTTGTAGGATTTGATGAATTTCTTAATTACCTGGGAGACAATCAAACAATTTCAAATGATTACTTATATTTTGCTATATTTTTAAAATTCTAAACAGATTCTGTCTTCATTAACGCGAAGTTCAAGTTTCGTCATGATGTTTTGTCAAGAAAATGTTTTTATTCTCCTCTTTAGGAAAATGATAAAAGCTAATATAATTTCTTGTCACAATATAGCTAACAATATAGCTCAAAATGATAAACGTAGCTTATGTGCATTATGATGTCATTAAAGGTTTTTTGGTAATTAAAATATGAATGTGTTTATTAAGTGCATTTATAAATATATGAGTGCCATTTTTATGTGAAGCGATGTGAGCCCATTGGGTATGTATATGGTACTATATAACTTCTCGAATTATTATTATTTTTTTCAAATAATTATTATCTTATCTTTTCTGTTACAGACGCTTCTTCTATACAGAAGATAATTGCCTTCTACGCTTATCCACGGTATATGTCTAGTCTTGCATTTTTTTATTAGAGTTTTAAATGTTGAAAAAGTGTTGGTTTTCCCGGTTTCCCCAGGCAACCCATACCGCGTTAATATTAATGCAGCTAACGTCACCTCACGCCAACAGTGGACCCCAACTTACGGTTTGAGAACCAACGAGAAAGCTTCCAGCCACCCACACGTGGTTGTTGCTGATGTACTCCCAAGGACTCATCATCACATTCTGCTGGGCCACTTCAGTGAAGCCGATCCTGGACTCGTTGAACCCGTCAGGCACCGCCAGAGTGAACGTTTCGTTTGCCTTCCGGAGTTGGAGCATATTTCTGATGGATTTAAAATACACAGAAAAAATATAAGTTTTAATTGTAAAAGATTATTAGATAATTAAAAATAATTAATTTGTTAATAAAAGTTTAATGAATATCAGAGATATTCATTCTTTTTATCTCCCATCCGAGTTTCCCCCTTGAAATATTTCTCTGGTGCGAGTGCGGGTTGTTTCAACAACAAAACAACTCGGTGCTTTTCTTCATCCTTTCCAACAGGTGTGTTACCTAAAAGTCCAGCCAGGACCAGGTGTGTTACCTAAATGTCCAGCCAGGACCAGGTGTGTTACCTAAATGTTCAGGCAAGATCAACTGTGTTACCTAGATGTCCAGCCGGGACCAGGTGTATTACCTAAATGTGCAGCCAGGACCAGATGTGTAACAGAAAGTTCCCAATGTCCAGCCAGGACAAGGTGTGTTACCTAAAGGTCCAAATGTCCAACCAGGACAAGGTGTGTTAGCTAAAGGTCCCAATGTCCAACTAGGACCAGGCCTGTTACCTAAAGGTTCCAATATCCAGCCAGGACCAGGTGTTAAATAAAGGTCCCAATGTCCAGCCAGGACCAGGTGTTACATAAAGCTCCCAATGTCCAGCCAGGACCAGGTGTTACAAAAGGTCCCGATGTCCAACAGGTGTGTTACCTAAAGGTCCCGATGTCCAGCCATGCCATGTACTCTGTTCTCACGTGACCCATGTCCATGGCCATCTGGAGTGCGTCATACTTGGCGTTCATGGTGCATGAGTAGTTGGCGTTGACGGTGTTGGGGTGGTGTTTGGGGTAGTCGGGGCGGCTATAGAGGGCGTTGATTTTGTCGTAGTCCTTGAACCCGTCCAGCTGTGACCGGCTGACCTTGATCAGGACAGTTCTGTCCGGAGGCTGAGCTGACCGGATCGATCTGTGAAACATTTAGATTTTATGTTCTGAGGTGTTAAAGTAAAGACACTGAATCGTTGAATGTATTGCTCTGTGAGTTTATAGAAACTTTTAGATTTTATGTTCTGAGGTGGTAAAGTAAAGACACTGAATCGTTGAATGTATTGCTCTGTGAGTTTATAGAAACTTTTAGATTTTATGTTCTGAGGTGGTAAAGTAAAGACACTGAATCGTTGAATGTATTGCTCTGTGAGTTTATAGAAACTTTTAGATTTTATGTTCTGAGGTGGTAAAGTAAAGACATTGAATCGTTGAATGTATTGCTCTGTGAGTTTATAGAAACTTTTAGATTTTATGTTCTGAGGTGGTAAAGTAAAGACACTGAATCGTTGAATGTATTGCTCTGTGAGTTTATAGAAACTTTTAGATTTTATGTTCTGAGGTGGTAAAGTAAAGACACTGAATCGTTGAATGTATTGCTCTGTGAGTTTATAGAAACTTTTATATTTTATGTTCTGAGGTGGTAAAGACACTGAATCGTTGAATGTATTGCTCTGTGAGTTTATAGAAACTTTTAGATTTTATGTTCTGAGGTGGTAAAGTAAAGACACTGAATCGTTGAATGTATTGCTCTGTGAGTTTATAGAAACTTTTAGATTTTATGTTCTGAGGTGTTAAAGTAAAGACACTGAATCGTTGAATGTATTGCTCTGTGAGTTTATAGAAACTTTTAGATTTTATGTTCTGAGGTGGTAAAGTAAAGACACTGAATCGTTGAATGTATTGCTCTGTGAGTTTATAGAAATTTTTAGATTTTATGTTCTGAGGTGGTAAAGTAAAGACACTGAATCGTTGAATGTATTGCTCTGTGAGTTTATAGAAACTTTTAGATTTTATGTTCTGAGGTGGTAAAGTAAAGACACTGAATCGTTGAATGTATTGCTCTGTGAGTTTATAGAAACTTTTAGATTTTATGTTCTGAGGTGGTAAAGTAAAGACATTGAATCGTTGAATGTATTGCTCTGTGAGTTTATAGAAACTTTTAGATTTTATGTTCTGAGGTGGTAAAGACACTGAATCGTTGAATGTATTGCTCTGTGAGTTTATAGAAACTTTTAGATTTTATGTTCTGAGGTGGTAAAGTAAAGACACTGAATCGTTGAATGTATTGCTCTGTGAGTTTATAGAAACTTTTAGATTTTATGTTCTGAGGTGGTAAAGTAAAGACACTGAATCGTTGAATGTATTGCTCTGTGAGTTTATAGAAACTTTTAGATTTTATGTTCTGAGGTGGTAAAGTAAAGACACTGAATCGTTGAATGTATTGCTCTGTGAGTTTATAGAAACTTTTAGATTTTATGTTCTGAGGTGGTAAAGTAAAGACACTGAATCGTTGAATGTATTGCTCTGTGAGTTTATAGAAACTTTTAGATTTTATGTTCTGAGGTGGTAAAGACACTGAATCGTTGAATGTATTGCTCTGTGAGTTTATAGAAACTTTTAGATTTTATGTTCTGGTGTGGTAAAGTAAAGACACTGAATCGTTGAATGTATTGCTCTGTGAGTTTATAGAAACTTTTAGATTTTATGTTCTGGTGTGGTAAAGTAAAGACACTGAATCGTTGAATGTATTGCTCTGTGAGTTTATAGAAACTTTTAGATTTTATGTTCTGAGGTGTTAAAGTAAAGACACTGAATCGTTGAATGTATTGCTCTGTGAGTTTATAGAAACTTTTAGATTTTATGTTCTGAGGTAGTAAAGACACTGAATCGTTGAATGTATTGCTCTGTGAGTTTATAAAAACTTTTAGATTTTATGTTCTGAGGTGTTAAAGTAAAGACACTGAATCGTTGAATGTATTGCTCTGTGAGTTTATAGAAACTTTTAGATTTTATGTTCTGAGGTGTTAAAGTAAAGACACTGAATCGTTGAATGTATTTCTCTGTGAGTTTATAGAAACGTTTAGATTTTATGTTTCTGAGATGGTAAAAACGTTGCACCATTAAATGATAGCGTTCTGTGAGGTTATAGAAACATACTTATTTTAGGTTATCCTATTTAGCAACCCATGTCCTCGAAGCATCCCATTTACCTGAATTAGTTCATTAAACTGAAGTGATCCATTGACCAGAAGAAAACCTATTTCCTGAAGTAAACAATGTAACGAATAAATCCGATTGACCTTGGTCCTTGGTAAACCATTTCCCTGAAGCATCCGATTATCCTTTATTTCACCCGATTTTGTAGTTTGCCCATTTTCCAGAAGTGCCCGATTTTATTTCTAAACCCCCTTACCTAAGTAGCCTATTTCCCAAAGCATCCGATTACAATATATTTAACCAGATTCTGTACTTTGTCTATTTACCCGACGAAACCCATGTTCCCGAAGTGTCTTTTTTAACTGATAAATCCCATTGCCTTAAGAAACCAATTCAACTGAAGTAACCATTTACCCGAGGTAAACAATTTAACGAATAAATCCATCAAATTTAAATAAGTAGGCTGACCTATTCACCGGATGTAACCCATGTATCTGAAGTAACCCGTTTGCCCGAAGTAAACAATTTAACGGATGAATCCAATTTGCAGAAGTAACCTATTTCCCTGAAATAACCTATTAACCTAAAGTAACCCAATTACCTGAAGTAACCTATTTCCCTGAAGTAACTCATTCACAGGAAGTAACCCATTCACCCGAAGTAGCCCATTCACCTGAAGTAGCCCATTTACCTGAAGTAAGCCAGGTCCTCATCATTATCAAAGAAGGCCACCACCTTGTTGTTCAGCCAGGCCCACGTCTTCATGAAGTTTGTGTACGTGTTTTTGGTGAAGTATCGACCAGGTGCGCCTTTCTGGAACTTTCCTAGGGCCGCGTACAATGTTACTACCGTGACGTCATGCTAAATAATGAGTCTGAATTTTTTTAATTTGTCACTTTCACAAATGAATTCATTCAAAATCTTTAATTCATCACTTTAAACAATCTATTAGTTTAGTATATTTAATTCGCCACTTTAAATAATGAATTAGTATAGTATCCGTAAATCGTCACGTTAAAAATGAATTTGTTCAGTATTTATAATTCAACAGATGTGATTTCACATTCATCAAATATAGTTTTCCACAACATTATTTCAAATTCCATGAATAAGAAAGTTAACTAATATCCAAAAACATAATCATGTGCTTAAAAAAAAATAACAAAAGAAAAAAGCAAAGGAAACTACGGGGATTTGAAATGAACATTTGGTAACACAACTTGAACTTGCCGTGACTTTGTTCATATGAACCGCCACGGTCCAGGACCGATTCCTCCACACACGTCCAGCAAAGCACTGCCACATTCTAAATGTATTTTTACTTTACCAAGAGCCCAGTGAAAAGACTTTACATGGAGAAAACAGGAGATCAAATTGATGACAATTTAATACGGTGGAAAATCACCGGTGTCAGATAAAACGTGCATATAATCTTGTGTGTACTATCCCGACACGTATATAATCGTGTGTGTACTAGCCTGACACGTAACGTACATAACCTTGTGTGTACTATAAAACACGTATATAATCTTGTGTGTACTAGCCTGACACGTACATAGTCTCGTGTGCAAAAGCCTGACACGTATATACTCTTGTGTGTAATAGCCTGACATGTACATAATTTTGTGTGTACAAGCCTCACACGTACATAATTTTGTATGTACTACCTGGCATGTATATATTAGGACTGCGATAAAGCTTTCAAATAAAATACAAGATACACAAGGGAACCGTGTGATTAAAACAATACATTTAACATTTATTAAAGGACAAATACATTAATTTTGTAAACGTTTCCGCAAATATCTTCATCTGACAAATAAATGAACACAAACGTCTTCATTAAACTTACACTAGAGTTTATGGAAAAATAATTAAGTAGAGGTTTAAAAAAAGAAAAGAGAAACAAAGCGGGATAGAAGAAGAGGAAAAGAAGCATCAAAATGTATTTATTTTGTGCATGTTGTATCCCGGGGGTTTCCAATCTTTTTGCATAGAGGGCTGTGTAAATTATGTTTCTTTTATATGTAACTCTTGTAGGCGTTCTCTCAATACATAATCTTGTACGCAATAATCCACTGAAGAACTTGTTTCAATAAAACAACTTTAATATGTATACTATGTACATAACATATAATTTGAGGTTATACAACGTGGAAATCTTGAGGCACACACACATTCCGTCCTTCCACTACGGAACTTCTCTGACAACTGATCCCCCAACCTTCTCAGCCAATGGGAAGGCTTCTTTCTTCCCGTGCTTATCACTCACATGACCTCTCCGTCATCCGATCACGCAAAACACTCATGATACACTGGTGATTCACTCATGATTCACATGTGACAGGCTGGTTTTCATGAGCTAATTAAACTACCAGTAAAACAAATTTTTTCGACTATAAATCCCTTATATATGAGACAGAAGTAAAAGTATTAATTATATTCAATATAGTACGCACCGCGCGACAAACATTTACAGACTGCAAGTGACTGAATTCGCCTTGCTGTAAAACACAGGGATGTGGTCGACGATTGCTGGAGTGAAATGCAATGAACCGTGGAGGTCAACTATAGCAGACGTCTTCATAGAGATACACTAAAAATTAATTAATTTAATTACGGTAATTTCAATAAATCTGAAAATTTTGATACAATGCATTGTTAGGTGACATAAGTCTATGTGCAAAATTGCAGCTCGATAGAATCATGGAAAGTGGGTCATTTTTATTACACACTTTTATTTAAGTCACACTGTTTGTATGTTCTATCCATCCATCCTTCCTTCAAATCTTGTAACGTAAAATTAAACCACTTCTGATGGTCCTAGAGATCTCAAAATTTTACCACATATAGATCGTGGATGACAATGTATTGTATCAAAATTTCAGATCGATCGAATGTACCGTAATTAAATTAATGCCCTTTTAGTTTTTAGTTTTTGTCTATATAAAATATTATCACTCGCGTCAATGAACCATGCCTCAATTCGCCCTAGAGGGATACAATTAATCTCCATGTGTTGACGTCAGATGTGGGTGGTAAAGAGTTTTTATTATAACTTTAAAAAGTACTATCAACATCAAGTCTTTCTGGCCGAAATATAAGCGTGATCGATTGCTGACATGGGGGTACGAGGTTAAATTTTCAGTAAGGGAAAATGTTTTTTTGGTATCTATACTAATAAAAGGCAAAGCCCTCACTCACTCACTGACTGACTGACTGACTGATTCATCACTAATTCTCCAACTTCCCGTGTAGGTAGAAGCATGAAACTTTGGGAAGTTGTCAAGTACCCTCTCACGACGAAAATTGACAAAAAAGAATTTTAAAATTCCCGCTCATGTGGGGCCGGGGGCCCAAAAACGTTTTTTTCCTTATATGGCCTTTATAAATTTGAATATCACTAATTCTCCTATTTCCCGAGTAGGTAGAAGCATGAAACTTTGGGAAGTTGTTGAGTACAATTCCGCGATGGTAACGGGAGAAAAAATATTTAAATTATCACTTCCTGTGGGCCGGGGGCCCAAAATGAAGTTTTTTCCCAATATGAGCTATATAAAAACTAAAAATCACTAATTCTCCTATTTCCCGTGTAGGTCGAAACATGAAACTTTTTGTAGTTGTTAAGTACACTTCTACAATGGTAACAGGTAAAAACAATATTTAAATTATCACTTACTGGGGGCTGGGGGCCCAAATGTATTTGTTTCTTATATTTAAATCTGAATCATCACTAATTTTCCAACTTCTCGTATAGGCAGAAGCATGAAACTTTGGGTAGTTGTTGAGTGCAATCTCGCGATGGTAACGGGATAAAAAATATTTAAATTATCAATTCCTGGGGGCCGGGGGCCCAAATGAAGTTTTTTCCTTATATGAGCGATATAAAAACTAAAAATCACTAATTGTCCTAGTTCCCGTGTAGATCGAAACATGAAACTTGGGGTAATAGTTAAGTACACTTCCACAATAGTAACAGGTAAAAACAATATTTAAATTATCACTTACTGGGGGCCCGGGACACTAATGTAATTTTTCACCTTATATGAGCTAAATTATAAATAAAAAAAACTTTTGATAAATTTATTTTTACAAAAGATAAAAACTTGAGGGCCTATATTAAATTAAAATTGTATTCTTTCAATCTTTGGTAGCCTAGGGCCCCTAATCTCTTTTTTGTAAACGTTTAAGACATTTTAACCATTCGATTTCAATCGATTTTTTAAAAACAAATGTTGACTAACAAATATATTCATCATAATCCAAATTGAAATAAGCTGTTTTGAACTATACATATTACACCGATAGGAAAAACAAAAGTAAAAATAAAATAATGTAAACAAATCTTTTTTTAAAAAAGGACACGTATTTACATATAGAAAGTGCACTAAAAAGAAGAAAATATAAATTTTCTATGAAAATAGGTGAAATCGGTGAAACTATCTACTGCACATAAAAGCGTGGGGCGCTCATCACAACTCTCTATCGTGTACAAGGCTGCGAAACATAAAAACAAATTTGAATGAATATTAATAAACAGTAAAAGTTTCACAACTTTGATCATATAACTGCTACTTTCACATTAATTAGAAATATTTTTGCTATACGTAAGAGAATAGTTGCAATGAGAAATGATTTGCGATGGACGCCCCACGCTTTTATGTGCAGTAGATAGGTTCACCGATTTCAACTGTTTTCATAGAAAATTTTTATTTTCTTCTTTTTAGTGCACCTTTCTATATATAAATAAAAGCGTGTCCTTTTAAAAAAAAAGATTTTTTTACATTATTTTATTTTTACTTTTGTTTTTCCGCCCGACCGACCAAGAGACCAAGAGATCACGACAGACAGAGACAAGACGGTGAAGTTAATATAGGGGATTAAAAAATATGTGGGGGCCGGATTAAGATAATAAACAAAAATGATATATTTCAAGACGATTTACAGGATAAAACAATACAGTGACAATCTTTTAATGTAAAACTTAGGGGACTGAAATTATTTTTTTTTCGTTTTTTCATGTGAAAAGAATTTCGCGTAATAGGTTATTAACCAAAAGTAAAAAAGTACATAGATCTATTAAAAAACAAAGTTATGTTTATTAAAGTACATCTTTTATCGATAAAAAAATATATATAAAGTTATATAAAAAAATTGAATGTATTGTTTTTCAAACAGAAAAAAGGTTGATTTTGTTTTAAATATAAGTAATGTGATATTTGTTTAATTTCGGTTTACATTGTAATGGGAAGTGGAGAGGGAGGTGTTTAAATAACCTTGACTCTTCTCACTGGCTCTCTATGGTGTAGGATTTCAAGGCCAATTGAACATTCTTTCACGAGAAACATAAGAAACCCGGACTTTTCCTTTCAAGTCCAATTCTCGACGGCGTGCATGGTGTTTCCCGTTTTCCGCTCATTCATTTTGTACTCTAACATTCCACAGCGTACTAATTTTTTACTGTTTAGCTTTGAACAGCCATCTCACATAATCAACATGGGCGTAGGGAAGGGGGGGCAAGGGGGGCATTCCCCCCTACATTTGAGGAAAAAAAATGTAATAAAAGTGTCATAAATTTGTTACAATAAAACTGAACTAAATTTCCTGAAAGTTTATTGCATGGAAGACAGTTTACATTTATCAAACATAAAAAAGAATTATATCTGCAAGTATAACTGATTACATTACTGATTATTCTAAATATTCCAGTTTTTTAACAATATCCAAAATTTTCAGCAAAAATCCGCAAGCTTTTATATTTATGTGACCATCTAGTTTCACATAGCAAAGGAACATTTAGAATAAGTTTTTTTTGCTGAGTACTTTCTCGGAAAAACACTATAATTGACTTAAGGTGCCGTTAACTTGCACGGTATGATACCGTGTAAGTTAGTAAAAAAATAACTTGCACGGTACGGTAATGTTTTAATGTAAAAAATAGACAACTAAACCTAACCCTGACCCTAAAACTAATAATTACAATATAATTGTAATTATAAGAATGTTAAATTGATTTAATTAGTTTTAGTCCCTGTATTACTGTATTTGTTTTTCTATTTTAATGTAAAAAATAGACAACTAACCCTAACCTTGACCCTAAAACTAAAAGATCTAATTTAATCGTAATTATAATAAGAATTTTTAATTGATTTCAATATATTTGTTTTTCTATTATAATGTAAAAAAATAGACAACTAACCCTAACCTTGACCCTAAAACTAAAAGATCTTATTTAATAGTAATTATAATAAATTTTTTAAATTGATTTCCATATTTTTGTTTTTCTATTTTAGTGTAAAGAATAGACAACTAACTCTAACCCTGACCCTAAAAGTAAAAGATCTAATTTAATCGTAATTATAAGAATTTAAGAATTGTAAATAAAAGAAAAAATATTGGTCTCAACCGAAAATCGAACCCATGCCTGTTCTTCTACATTACGTTCTCTAGTCCAACTCTCAATCATGAGACCACGGAAGTTCAATCATGAGACCACGGAAGTTCGGTACTTTTTGTAAATTTTAAAAACTTATAAATAAGTGACTATACCGTGTAACTTAGGAAAAAAATAACTTACACGGTATGATACCGTGCAAGTTAACACTACGTTGACTTAATTGTTCCTATTGTGTTTCGTACAACATTCACATTATTTAATCGTTCACAACAAGATTTAGTTTATGTGAACTGCAATGTACAAATGCTGCTTTTGGGTATTTTTTTAGAATTATTGCTTGGACTCCTTCTTTACCTGCCATTGTAGAACATCCATAGTATCCTTGACCAACAAGCTTTGTCATATTTAATCAAAATTCTAATTAATTAGTAATCATGGTCTTGGTTAAACCTTCAGCTGTTGACAATTGGAATTTATCCCATGAATTCTTCTGTGACCACCATTTTCCCATTTTGTTCTTTGACAAATCTAACACCAAGTGACATCTGCTCAATGCCTGAAATGTCATTTGTCTCGTCCGCAAGTATAGAAAATGCAACTGAATTATTTGCTTCACGAACAATGTGTTCACGCAAGAGAGACCCACAAATTTCGATTATAGTGTTTTGCGTAGTTGCCGAGATACACTCAGCGGTTACCCGTCAAAACGGCCGCAGACAAAACAGCCCCGACATAACGGCCCCGGTCAAAACGGCGCCAGAGAAATTGTTAACATTTTTTAACAAAAACATATTTTTCTTTTGCATTTTAAGCTTTCGTCAACCCTTAAAAAAAGTGGTAAAATTGTAAAATTATTTCTTGTGATGTTATTATATTGTTTCTTGTAAACAAACAACCGTTATTGGTACCATTTCGCGTAAAGGCTATTAAATTCACTTTTGTGGTGTGTTATTATTATTGTTTATTGTTAGCTAAACTTGACACTGAATAGGTGAGTAAAAATACGAATATATTTGATTGTAAATAATACTATTAGTCCATCTACTAGTCCAGGGCCGTTTTGTCGGGGCCGTTATGTCGGGGCCCACTTGTCGGGGCCGTTTTGTCCGGGCCATTTTGTCGGTGAACCATACTCAGCACTACAAGGACCAATTGACAAACGATTACCAAGAACTTCATCTCCAGATTCAACACGAAACTCTAAAAGTTCATACAAATTAAAGAATTTGATCTGTTCCACGAAGTGCTAAAACATGCATGCAGAAAAATAGGATTGTAGAAATGATGGGACCCAGTTAGTTGCGATTTTCTTGAATTTGTCTTCTAAATGATGAGTCCAACTGCTCATCTATAGACACTGCTTTGGCTTCCAATAAAGCAAATCGAATTGCTTGCATCTTCATGAGAGCCTGTGTGCCATAATGTGCTTTGCAGGTTGCTACGTGCATCTTCGTTGAAATCTTTATATTTTGTACATGGTTTGATGACAAATACCCACTGAACTCATAGAATTACTTTTTGCAGAAACAACACGCAATATTTGCAAAAGGCACCTATTAACATTTGCGAGTCTACAAGCCACGGTGAATAGTCTGATAACCATGAATATCTAAAAACTCCGTTTCCCTCACTGTCAGCTCTAAAATCACAATTTCTATCAAGGGTCCAACAATCACGAATCAGCTGCAATTTCAACTTATTTGAAAGGTCGTATGTCCAGACATACCTTCCAATATCCAATTTAGGAAATGAATAAGTGTCAGCGACAATCAAATTAGGAACAGTTGCTTCAGTTGTGTCTGGCTGTTGAACGTATACTGTTGACCTCAATGCCAATGATAAGTCAGATGCTGCAGACGCCCAAAAACCTTCTAATAACAGCATTTCGGAATCCCGCGATTGGTCTACTTTTCGATTTTTTTTTAGCCTGTAAAAAAAATTCTGATATCCATCCTTGGTAATCCTGCATTTTTTACACGTATATTATTTCAAAGCAATATTCAATTTTCTCGTGAGAACTTAAGTTTTTAATTTATTAAATGCATTAATAAATGTTGTATTTTAGCTATTACAGCACTAATTTGTAAGTCTTATAAATTTCTAAGGCTTTTTTCGACCCTTATTTTATACTGAACTTGAATTTAATTGAAAATTGTACCTGTATGGCATTGTCAGTTAAAATAAAAAAAGTGGGTCCCCCCTGGAAAAATTCCTAGCGACGCCCATGATAATCAATAGAGTTTTTCGAGTGACATAATACTAGGGCCATTCTTTCTAAATAAAGCTTTACAGGGGAATAAAAGCAGAGATAGAGAGTAAAAAGCGGGCCTAACTGCCTATTGGACCAATACACACCAGCCCCTCATTGAATGCATAACACACTTCCCTCTTCACACAAACTAACGCACACAAAAGAGCATAAATTATCCTTCTGGCAAGTCCCAGAATTTGTTTTTGAATTCATTATTTTAGGAACTCGAGCGTTCGTTATTTCCAAACCAGCAGCGATAAAAGTACAAAGTGTTATTGGTGGACTCTCCACGTCTATGGGCATATATCACATTACTTGCCATTGTGTTTAATTTAATGCCGTGTCAGTAGTGGTTTATTGTTGTTATTGTTTTACAAGCTTGTATAACGTATCAATATCTGTTTTTTTAAAATATAACTGGGAATTCGCCCAGACAGTCATAGTTATAAACTCTTAGCGCAATTGTTCATTGTTGCCACTCACACTTATTACTTACTCTACTACACTTAAATAGTGTAAAACTTTCTTGTAAAAATTTTACTTTAGTTCCGTATGGACAAAATTTGACATTGTCACAAAAATACCTATATATTTATGGTCAGACCATAAAACTAATGTCACTCGATGTCAAAAATGTCACATTAATATAAAAATAATAATAATTGTCTGAGAACTTACATCGCGCAGTATCCCATGCAGCATGCAGCTGGGCTCACAAAATAATAAAACACATTTAAAAGTGCGTTCAATATAAAACATTAATAACTTAAACAAACAGATGAAATAAGTGGTGCACAAAAGCTTCATTTATCAGTGATACAAGTTTTTTATTGTTCAATGGGAAAGTAAAGTTTGAAAATATGTGTGTTCAGTGCACTCTTGAACGCCTGAGTATTAGGAATACCATGAACGTGAAACGGTAAAGAAATCCATTATAAAAAATGTCATACAAATGTTAATCCCTGTACCATATGTGTGGTCGCTTCGTTACAAAAAGGAAATATAATCGCTGAACTTTTAGTGTATAATAAACTAAAACAACACTGTAACATATAAATGACTAGCAAAATGCCCGCGCTGTGCAGCGGCGAAGTATGATTCAGATAACGTTTTTTTGTATCAAATTTCTTGACGATGGGTCCCATACGTAATTAAGGCATTTTGAAAGTTGAATATGGCGACCGGCATTGGGCGTAATACCACCGAATTAAGTACATTTATCGTTTTCGGTTAGAGCAGGGAAGCCGCATGCCAAATTTCGTGAAGATCGGGCCATTAATAAGAAAGTTTAACATGCGAATGTTGTCGACGGTTATAACAGCTACTCGTAGAACTTCAAAATGAAATCTGTTTAACCTTTGGACATCAGGGTTTCAATGCCCTATAGTTTTTAAATACGAGCCACCAAGTTCTTATGTACCAAGTTTGATCAATAACCATCTATTGTATCCAGAACCCTTCGCGGGAATATACTCAGCAACATCACAAAGTTACAGACGCTCCTTCTATACAGAAGATTATTGCGTCCGACGCTTATCTATGGTTTGTGTTTAGTCCTGCATTTTTATTAGAGATTTAAATGTTGATAAAGTGTTGGTTTTCCTGGTTTCTTCAGGCAACCCATTCTACGCCCGAATTCCGAACGGGAAGAACGAAAATTTGTGTGAGTTTGTTCTTGCTTATGGAATAAGAAAGGTGTTTTTATTCTTATGTCTATCTGAGGGTTGTATTAAGTTATCTTGTGTTGTATTTCTAAATTAGAATTAATTGCTTTGTGTATGATTATTACTTTGCTCTTGGTTCTTCTATCCTCTAGTGTTTTAAGGTTTAATGATTTAACTAATGGTGTTATTCTAGTCAGTTTTGAATATTCTCCGGCGATGAATCTGGCAGCTCTTTTTTGGATTTGTTCTATTTTATCAATGTTTTCTTTGATGGATTGGTCCCATACAGAAGATGCATATTCTAGTACAGGTCTCACCAAAGTGAGATAGCATTTTAGTTTTATATCTCTATTACATTTGTTAAATTTTCTTTTTATAAAGCCTAAGGTTTTGTTTGATTTTTTAATAACTTCATGGACATGGGGAGTCCATGATAGTTTCTCATATATTATGACTCCTAAGTATTTTGCATCTTTAGCCTGGGTCAGTTCTTTTCTATGAATGAAATATTTTGAATTTATTTGTTTCTTTTTCTTTGTTACTCTTAACTGCTGACACTTTTCTGGTTGGAAACTCATACTCCAGTTAGTTTCCCACTTTATTAATTCATCTAAGTCTTTTTGTAAAGTTTTGCTATCTTGTTCTGATTTAATTGTTCTATAGATTATACAATCATCAGCAAATAACCTAACTTTTTTCCTGTTGAGATGTTGTTGGGTAAATCATTTATATCAATTAAAAAGAGTCAGGGACCTAGCACAGTTCCTTGTGTAACTCCTGAGTTAACCTTTATTGGTGCAGATTTAGATCCATTAATTATTACAGTTTGCTCGCTACCCAAAAGGAAGTCTTGGATCCAGTGATGTAAGAAGGGACCTGAGATTCCAAAGTAGTTAAGTTTTTTAAGTAATCTAAGGTGGTGAACTTTATCAAATACTTTTGAGAAGTCTAGTTATATTGTGTCTATTTGATCATTTTTGTCTAAGCCTTTTGAAAGTTCATCTATTAAACCTATTAATTGTGTTTCACATGATCTGTTTTTTTCCAAAGCCGTGTTGATGTGGGCATAGGGCATTATATTTGTCTAGGTGGCTAACTATTCTACTATATATTATGTGTTCTGGTAATTTACAGGTGATGCTAGTTAGTGATACAGGTCTGCAGGGGCGGATTAAGACTGCACGGGGCCCCTGGCTGCAATTCAAACTGGGGCCCTATCCAGCCAGTGTACCTTTAGATAAAAATAAAATGATTGCTAGCAGCTAATATAAGACTGTAAATTGGAAATATTCATCCAAAATGATTATTAATGAAAATACCGAATTCGAAGAAATAGCTTTTTGCCGGTATCCTAAAATTGAGTGTAAAAGACAATTTATAAAATTAAAAAACACATGAAAAAAAATTTCACATCTCACCCGGGGATCGATCCCGCCACCGCTTGCACCAAAAGCCTTAGTACTTCTCATTCGGCCACGAGAGCACTACAAGATGGCAATTTAAAAAATATATATAATATTCTTTAATAATTTCTGTTATTGAGCCTGTCAAATCAGGTTTTTTGACTGCTAAGACTAAATAAGACTATCGTGTCGGAAAAGAGATCATTTTTAATGGATAAGATTTTATTAATTTGTCACATTTTCAGCAATTCATGTATACATTTGTCCACATTTATTATAAAATATGCTAAGTTTTGGGGCCCTAAATCATCGGGGGCCCCTGGCTTTAGCCCGTTCAGCCCCCCCTTAATCCGCCATAGCAGGTCTGTAATTACCAGGGTCTGATTTATCCCCTTTCTTAAAGAGTGGAGTTACGTTAGCTAATTTCCAATCCTGGGGCACTTTACCCTGGTTTAGAGAGGCTTGAAAAAGAACTACAAGGATTGGGGACTGTTCATTGCTTAGTTCTTTTAATAACCTTGCAGGCAATTCATCGGGGCCATTAGCTTTGTTTATTTTAAAGTTTTTTTTAGGAGTGAATGTCTACCTATCTCATCTACAGTTATGTTACCTATTTTCTCCATTTTATTTACATTTATTAAAACTTCCTGAGGCAGAAAATTATGATACAAAATATGTGTTAAGGATATTAGCTTTAGTCTCATTATCATTATAGGTTTTATTATCTGTGCCTTTTAGTGTGGCTATTCCTGTAGGTTCCATTTTTTAGATTTGATAAAGGACCATACGTTTTTTTTGTTATCTTTAGAAATTAAATTGTTTATATATTCATTTTGGAGGTTTGGACTAAGTTTTTGTGTCAAGTGTTTAATCTTTAAGTATTTTTTGTATATCCTTTTTGAATTGGTAGCCTTACATTTCTTAAATAAGTTCTCTTTTTGTTTGCAAAGCTTTTTTAATTTAGAATTGAACCAGCATTTATTAATTTTATTTGATGTTAATTTTGTTGGAACATTCTCATCCATAATAGTTTTTAGATTAGTTTTTATATCTTTCCAAATTTCTTCTACAGGGCTATTTGTATTAAATTTACTTAAGAAATTTTGTTGGAAGTTAGCCGCTGATTGATGTAGTTTTATTGAATTACATTTATTCCAAAGATAGATTATTCTTCTAGATATCTTATTAATTTTAGTTTTTATTGTATTGGTGACCCTAACAATATCATGATCGGACAGTCCAGGAATTATTTTATAGTCTAACACTAGTCCTGGTCTATAAGAATAAATCTAGTGTTTTTTTCCTTGTTGCTTTTTTTAATATCTGTTCTAGGTTGAAGATGTTCATAGTGTTTATAAAGTCTTCATTAATATCTTTATTAGTTTGATAGTTATCAATTGTATAGTTTTTCCAATTTATATCCGGAAGATTAAAGTCCCCCATAACCCCAAGTGTAGCATTTTTATGATTTTCTTTTATGAAATTTAACTGACTACAAAGATTCTTCATGTAATCTAGGTTTGTATTCAGTGGTCTATATATACAGTTTAATGGCGATCGAATGAATTAAATAATATTTATGCAGCATAAATAAGAAAAACACAATATTAAGGGCCCCACCGGGCCCAATTAATGTAATATGTAAAGTTCAAAACACCTGTTGATTTCAATCTGGATCATGATGGATATATTTGTTTGTCAATATTTGTAAAGATCTTATCTTATCTTATCTTAACTTATCTGTTTCGACGCTCCTTCTATACAGAAGATTATTGCGTCCGACGCTTATCTATGGTTTTTGTTTAGTCCTGCATTCTTATTAGAGTTTTAAATGTTGATAAAGTGTTGGCTTTCCTGGTTTCTTGAGGCAAACCATTCCACGCCCGAATTCCGGACGGGAAGAACGAAAATTTGTATGAGTTAATTGCTTAATGTATGATTATTACTTTACTCTTGGTTCTTCTATCCTCTAGTGTTTCAAGGTTTAATGATTTTACTAATGGTGTTATTCTAGTCAGTTTTGAATACTCTCCAGTAATGAATCTGACAGCTCTTTTTTGGATTTGTTCTAGTTTATCAATGTTTTCTTTGGTGGATGGGTCCCATACAGAAGATGCATATTCTAGTACAGGTCTCACCAAAGTGAGATAGCATTTTAGTTTTATATCTTTATTACATTTGTAAAGGTTTCTTTTTGTAAAGCCTACGGTTTTGTTTGATTTTAACTTCATTGACATGGGGATTCCATAATAATTTCTCATTTATTATGACTCCTAAGTATTTTGCATCTTTAGTTTGGGTTAGTTCCTTTCCATGAATGAAATATTTTGAATTTATTTGTTTCTTTTTCTTTGTTACTCTTAACAGTTGACACTTTTCTGGGCGGAAACTCATGCTCCAGTTAGTTTCACATTTTATCAATTCATCTAGGTCTTTTTGTAAAATGTTGCTATCTTGTTCTGATTTAATTGTTCTATAGATTATACAATCATCAGCAAATAACCTAACTTTTTCCTGTTGAGATGTTGTTGGGTAAATCATTTATAAATATGTTATTTTGTGTGAAATCGAAAAAGACTTAAACGTTTAAGAAAAATATTAAGGGGCTCCCGGCTCCGAAGGAATGGAAATTATACGTTTCATGCCCTAAAGTATTTTAATAATTGCCAACAAGTTTTTAAGTCCCAAGCTTATTCAAGATCCATCCATTTACACAGTAGCCAAAGTTTCAACTTCGTTTTATATTGCTCATGTTAGGAAAAAAAAAGACAATTACCCGCGCCCCTTCCGGCCCCGAATAAGTGGTATTGTAAAACTTTTATGGCAGAAACCTTTTTCAGAAGCGTATTCAAGAACCGTCCAAAGTTTTATAGAAAACGGATGAATAAAATAATGTTTATACAGCTTATATATATATATATATATATATATATATATATATATATATATATATATATATATATATATATATATATATATATATATATATATATATATTATATATATTATATATATATATATATTATATATAATATTGAGGGCCTCCAGGCCCTATCGTTGCAAGATGTAAAGATAAAAATACCTGTTGGTTTCAATCTGGATCACGATAGATATGTCTGTCTATATTTGTCAAGATTGTGTAAAATAGAATTGGGAATTAAGTCTAAACCTTTTAGATAAAAGAGATTAAGGGTCCCCAGCTCCGAAGGAAAGGACATTATGGGTTTAATGCCATATAGTACTTAAATTTGGGCCACGAAGTTCTTATGTACCGAGTTTGGGGAAGATGCATACATTTACCCAGTAGCTAATAATTAATATTGTTAAAATACTTTTTTAAAAATTAAATCCTTTATATTAACTCGTGGTGTCTGAGCCCTTGTCGAAAAACTTTGGATTGATTTCAACCCACTTCCTCGTAAGCTAGCGAGCTGAAATTTTGCAGGCAGACTCGTGCCGATGGTAAAAATTATGTGTAAAAATTTGAGTTAAATCGAATGGACCTTACTTAAATAAATGAATTTTTAGATTATCTTTATTTCTCTCTATGTAACATGTTAAATTTTTTTGCTGTAGTGTCGTGATGCGTATTATATTGAACAACCTAACCTGTCGCGCAATGAGGTGCGTATTTTATTGACAATACTTTTTATAAACATAGTCTTGATCGGTGCGCATTATAATAAACATGTTTTACGAGACATCACTACAATTTTGTATTTTTGGATTGTCTTGTGCTGCGTATTATAATGAACATTCTTTTAGTTATGTCTCCTATATAAAGGATTTTAAAAATTATATTGATCATGTTTAGACAAAAATGACATTTTGGGCTCCGGCAACCAATAAGTGGTATTTTAACAACTATGTATGCCAGAAACCTTCCTGGGAGTACTCAACTACTTCCTAAAGTATTATGGCCATAGAATGAATAAAATACAATTTATAAGGCTTAAAAACTACAATAAGGGCCCGGGGGCCCAAGCGGTGTAAGATTTAAAGTTCAAAGGGATAGCTATAATTTCAGTTTGGATCAGCATGGATATATTTGTTTGTAAGTATTTTTAAAGATCATATGAAATTAAATGGGTAAAGAGTCTTAATCATTTATGAAAAATAGGGGCTCTCGACTCCAAAAGAATGGAGCATTCGAGTTTAATGCCTATAGTATTTTATAACGGGCCATCAAGTTTTTATATGCCAAGTTTGGTCAATATCCATCAATTTACACAGTATCCAAAGTTAAAACAATTTTTATATAGCACTTATGAGGAAAAATACATTTGGGCCCCCGGCCCTGATTTAGCGGTAATTTAAATACTTTTTCGCCTGTTACCATCGCCGGCGTGTACTTTACAACTTCCCAAAGTTTCATGCTTCCACCTACCGGAAAAATGGAGTATTAGTGATGAGTCAGTGAAGGACTTTTCCCTTTATTAGTATTGACAATGTCTCATCATGAAACGACATGTTTGAATAATAAAATGTCACAATGTGATATAAGAAAGTATTTCAGGCGCGTCTTACCTGTGAATCTTCGTTTGTTAGATATCTGTTAAATCTACCTGAAGTTGAAATAAACAAGACATTATCAAACATATATCTGTAAAATTCATCTAAAGTTGAGATAAATAAATATATTATCAAACAGATATATGTCTACTCTATTTAAATTTAAATAGACACAGACATTATAAGTCAGATACCGGTCATATTTATATATAAAGTTAAGATAAACACAAATACAATAATACAGTTGTCTGTCAAATATTTCTGAAGTTGAGCTAAACAACGATGATTCGGTGTATTTTATAGAAGAAATTTAACTGAAGTTGGCCGCCACATTACATACTATTACAGCACACCTACAAATTGAGAGCCTATTTAACCACAACTAAACATTTTGTAACTAAAATTATAGCCACTTTAACCACAACTAAACATTTTGTAACTAAAATTATAGCCACTTGAACCACAACTAATGTTCCCTCTAAG
>CALYLW010001724.1:101532-175923 GCA_944989445.1 Ampullaceana balthica | reverse complement strand
TACTACACATTTTCATGTCAGAAATAATTTGAAATCGCTCTGTGACTAATGAGATGGCAATGCTTTGTATAAAATCAAATACTCGTTGATAGAGTCAATTTCATGCATTTAAGTCGATGTAACCCTTATACTTCTTCAAAATATTTGAAGAGTCGGAGAGATTTCATATCGTTCGCATTAACTATTTGTAATTCACTTTGCCCATTAGCCCTTACCCTGGGCCAATAATAAAGAGAATTATTAGCACCCCCTTCCAAAACCCGAGGTTGTTGGCGAATGATTTCTAAATACTCTCTCCAATCCTCATTAAGTAAAACAGACGTGCAGCGTGCTGAGAGAGCCTCGGTGGTGTTATCTTTGCCTATACAGCACCCGCCGTCACCTCACACTGACAAACAAGCTAAACCAACAACTGTAATGTATTAATGTCACTTGAAATGTTCGCCACTGGGGGCCTTTAGTGTTGGCCGATGGAATATAAATATTTATTAAGTGTGACTTTAACACTGGCGTGGCTTGGTGGTCACTCCGTGATTGGTTTGCATTTGGGAGAAAGGGGGGGGGAGAATTTGGCCAGGGGTGTGCAATGGAGAGTTACTTGGGAGAGAATAGGTATTTGGCTAGTGGTGAGGAATAGTGAATTGATTTCATTGATAGTGGGTAGGAGTTTTGCCAGGGTCCTGCAATGGTCAGTTGGTTTAGGTTGGGAGTGGGTAGGAGTTTTGCCAGGGTCCTGCAATGGTCAGTTGGTTTAGGTTGAGAGTGGGTAGGAGTTTTGCCAGGGTCCTGCAATGGTCAGTTGGTTTAGGTTGAGAGTGGGTAGGAGTTTTGCCAGGGTACTGCAATAGTCAGTTGGTTTAGGTTGAGAGTGGGTAGGAGTTTTGCCAGGGTCCTGCAATGGTCAGTTGGTTTAGGTTGAGAGTGGGTAGGAGTTTTGCCAGGGTACTGCAATGGTCAGTTGGTTTAGGTTGGGAGTGGGTAGGAGTTTTGCTATGGTCCTGCAATGGTCAGTTGGTTTGGGCTGAGGATAAGAGTATAATAGTTATTTTGGGTAGTGTATGTGGTAGTTATAGACAGCCTATGAATTGAACGCTGGCAGGAAACGCCAAGTAAAGGGCGGATGGCATCACTGTGTGGTTTGAGGAGTGAGTTTAAATGAACTATTATATATATCTAACGTGAGGGTGAAGGTTGGTCTAATGGCCAGTCTTGACCGAAAACTAGCATCAGCCTCATTTCTATAGGATCCCTTAACTCTGAAATCAATTAATTTCAACAAGAAAATACCATAAATGTCCCTTTTTGCAACCACAACTAGGATACTTGGGAGTGACAATTCATGGCAGAAGTGTGCGTAGTATTTCTGATGAAGATTGGTTGTGCGAAGAAACATTGTGATAATAGAGTACGGATAGTAAAAATTAAAAAAAAGATGAGTATTTGGTCACTCTATAAATTTGGAAGTCTGAGCGTGTTTTTGGGACGGGCGGGAGGAGGAGATAAGCAGGGCGCCACGTGATGTTATCAAAACGATCGCGACTGAGTGGGGTGGGGCGAGGGGTGGTTAGAGATATCTGCTGAACAAGCACTCGCGGACCGGACGAGGTATTTCAGTATTTTGTTAGCTACTCCGCTGATAATCGTAAGTAAGGGAAGTTAGTTACTGAATAATCACTCGGTGGTAATGGATGGACGAGAGGGCGTACATTATCTCCCCTTATCACTCAATGACAGGAGAAAACATAGCCACAAAGAGGAGAGCTAAGTAGGGTTGCCCCCCCCCCTTTCACTCCCTCCTCCTCTTCCAGCACCATATATTGAATCAAGCATCTCTGGCATTAGCCGAGAAATAGACTCAACAATAGTACTACTACTAGTGGCAACCCTTATTGGGTCAAAGACAAACATTTTCTTAGTACTTCTTAATAATTCAACGCCAAACACCTTGCGCCTGCTTGATAATTTAAAAGATATTTCAGAATTACTTTTTGGAAAAAAAAACGATTTAAGGTTGCCTCATGTTTTTTTTAAAAATGGCGTCCATTTGCAAAAAAAAATAAAAAAATAAAAATTAAAAAAAAATAAATAAATTTAAAAAATTAAAAATTTTAAAAAAATTAAAAATACACACATTTTTTTCTCTATCTTATTAATGCAACATTTACGCATAAAACAACGCTGCCAGTCGCTGACTGTAAATAAAGACGTCGCGTGTGTTGACGATAAAAAAAGCTGACGTAAGAGAGAAATAAGAGATTCTTAGTGCAGCCGCAATCCTCCAATTATATAAGAATGGTTAACCGTAATCTGAAATTACAGTTTATAAATTATTATTCATTGTATTTAATAGCTAATTACATGTAGATGCATTCTCAGTTGGTGTTTGTATCTTTGTATGTTTGTATGTTTCACTTTTCGACTTTCTGTTAGACAGCCACGGAAAAAGCAAATGACGGACGGGGACCAAATTTGGAAGGACGGTTACTTTTACCCTGAAGGTGGTTTTAAGTTAGTTTTTGTAATTGTCCCTTTTGCCAGAATGCCGTAAATTAAATAATCAGAAAATGCAGAGACAAAGAATAAAAAATTTAACCTCATTTCTGTATTGAACAAATTTACGCGGACGTTCAAATGCCGTTCAAAGCGAGTTACTTTTGGTGACGTTTTTTTCCCCCCAATACTTTATTTTCAGCGCATTCAAAAAATATTATAATGTCTAATTACGGTGCGCACATGTTCGTGTACGCTTCATAATTTGAGCTGTGTAGTACAAAGAATTGTCATTTTTTTACTGTTACTTTCTATATATTAGATAGACACGTAAACATATTTAATTACAACTGCTACACGATGCATTAGATTTAATTGTTTATACGTTTAAATTTAATTGCGAATTTGTTTAATTATTTTTCTGTTCCATAACTCAACATTTAATAAAAACCTATTTATGTAATAATTCTGTCAGTATTTTTTTCAAGGCTTCATTTTTAGCGGTGCGCGTTCTAAAATCTTTTATCGCCTGATTACTGTGCGCACATTTTCGAGTACGCATCTTAAATTTAGCTGTGTCCTATTAATATAACATTTATATTTTGTTTGTCTTTTACATAAGCTATTGTCTTTTACATAACCTATACACTTATACTATTTAAACTTAGGCTACCGGACCCATTAACATAAGTAGATTAAATTAAATAAAGTGATCCTGAAAACGCTAAATTATTTTGTATTGCGAATTGAATATGTTATGTTCATTCCTTTGATGATGGATTAACATAGGCCATTTTTAAAATCAATTATTGTCATGGTTTCACATGCGTTTTTAACATAAAATTGATTTGATTTGTTTGTTTTGTTAAAATTAGGAATATAGCCTAATTTCTTTATTTATCTTTATTATCTTTATCTCATAAACGCTGTTGCAAATATTGTATTAATTACAATTGTGTTACGATGCAGTGTCGTAAATATATAAGAGCTTTTTTAGTGACGACAGTGACAGAGATCTTTTGGAAAAATGTCAACAAAGCAGTGGCCTTTTTTTAATGGATACAAACAAACAAACATAAAAATATCAACTTAGCTTTATATATTACATATGCGTTTAAATTATTTTATTTCAATTATTTTCACGATGCATTGTATTAATATTTTACATGCAATTAATAAAATTGGGATTTTTTAAAATGTAATTCATAACTCGACATTTAATTAAAAACCATAGATGTAGCGAGTTTATTTTATGTTGAAAGTGATGGCCTATGTCAAATAAACTTACACTTTAAAACAGTTTACTTAAGCTTTAGATACACTATATACATTATAAACTTTCGCTACCGAACGTATTAACAAAAGTTGACTAAATTTAATTAAGTGATCCTGAAAACGCTTAGTTAATATGAATTGCGAATTGAATACGTTTTTATGTTCATTACTTTGTATTTAGAATAGCATAGGCCATTTCTAAAATTGCCTTTTAATCATTTTTAAGATGCGCTTATTAACAGATGGTTGAATCTTTCTTTTTCATTAAATCCCTTATATTAACTTCGCGGCCGTCTCTGTCGTCATCGCATCATCTCTCTCATCATCTCATGGGCGGGCGGAAAAACAAAATTCGAAAATGACCCACTTCCCGTAATTCGATCGAGCTGAAATTTGGCACACTGACTCGTCTGACCTGACAATGCATCGTATCAAAATTTCAGATCGATCGAACATACCGTAATTAAATTAATGCATTTTTAGTTTATCCTTATATGAGGTATGTAATTTAAATTCACGGTTTGTTATTGTTTTTTTCCCACGGGAAATTTTGAGCTGACGCATTGAGGCGACCCAACGAAGCGACGGGGCGCTTTTGTTTACATTTTACGTGTCACTCTGAGCTCGGTCAAGCGAATCGGTGACCAGACTTTCCCCCCCCACCCACACTAGGGTTATGATGCAAAGTTGAGTTAAGACAGATTCAGTCTGTAACTGTTTGAAAATAATCAATACTGTTAGTTATGTCTCATATATAAGGGATTTATAGTCAAAAACTTTGTTTTTACGGGTTTGTTTTATTTTATTTTTCAGATATAAAATCTGGTGTGTGTGTGTGTGTGTGTGTGTGTGCATTGAATATAATTTACAAAATAGGATGCCTTATCCGAAATAGGGAACAAAAAAAAAGATTCCTTTTTGAAATTATACACATTGCTTATAAACCGTAAATATAAATCGTAAAATATAGAGACATAAAAAATGTTAAATACTATTTCCCTGTTACAAAAATTATGAATACGTCAAAAGGAGGAGTTATTTTGGTCCAGTACATTTACTTTCTAACATGACTTTATGTTATGCGGCCAGCTTTCTATATTGTCTAAATATGGTGTGCACATTTTTTTAAATATCATTTTAATACGACCGGTTTTTAAAAAAAATGTTTTAGAAAGTACATTTATAATTTTGTTTATTTGCGCTATAAGTCACATAGCTTTTGCCTTTTAAAGGGATAGTGCCACATGTTCTTTATCTCATAGACGTGATTACAAATATTTTATAACTTATAATTGTGATACGATGCAATTTCGTAATTATATATTAAATTTGTGAGTGACGAGGGTGGTAGAGCTCTTTCGGAAAACCTATAAGTTATGTTAATTTTATACAAGTGGGAATGAAATTGTAAATTTAGTTATTATGGTCGGCAAGAATCATTATTTAATAAATCATATCTTTTAAATAGTAAGGTTATGTTAAAAGGCACTGCATTAAGTGATAACAACTCGCGCAGTAAAATGGCATACCTCTGTTTCTCATAAGATTTTAACTAAATAGATGAATCTGCAAATAAAAATTGTAATAACCAACAACTAATACTTGGATAAAGGGTCAGCACACTCCCGCTACAAAGTGCGGGTATTTTTCTAGTTATAACTAAAGTCATAATCTTAGTATTAGTTTATTAATAATAAATACTAAGGCATATATTTTTATAAGGACCAAGGAAAACAATGTATATTAAATATAAATATAAGTTTGCCAGGACTAGCACTAGTGTTTACGGTTACGATTATCGAACGACCGCTTACACTCATCTTTAAAAATGTTTAGGCTTATTTATTTAAGTTTTAAGTCTTCGGCATTTTAATAATTTATTCAGCTGCAAAACTAAGTGTAAAAATATATTTTTTGCACAAAAAATTGCACCTAGAAGATAGTTTTTTTTAGTGAGATCAGTGTATCAAAATACACTGTTGTTATGGATATTTCAGAAAAGTGTGCCCTGAATCTAAAATAGCCCTATGACCGAATGAGTTATGACGTTTTCCGGTCTTAGAAATGACAATGCCTATACGCCATAAAAAGTATACAACCCCCCCCCCGATAAACCCTGCCACTCAGGTGACGTATGTGCCATATCTGTTATTGTAACAAGTGAATCGTTTAAAATTCACCGTACACCAATGAGACTTTAAATGCGCTATAAAGCATTGATTTTAAACAATTCTCATTCGAGCTGCATCCGTCCTCCACACTCAACTACGAGGCCAACAACGATTGGCGTCAAATGTTGAATTAAGACACACAAAAGCGAGCTTGTCGTGGCGTCAATTGTTGGGTATGTGTCGCATCGGGCCATTTAAAGAATATCTTCGGAACCCTCGCGCCCCCCCCCCGGACTGGGTGTCTGAGGCCACAAAAGCAGGCATAAACAATGCTCAACTCACCCGCGGGAAAGAGGGGACAAAATACGCAAGTATCTTTCTGGTCAAGTGCAGCCATAACCACCAGCGCCCTTGCAGCTGTACTCATCAACGTGACATGACCAGAAGGCTGTGGCGCTGAGCTTTCAGGGTCACCGCTGCGGACCCGTCTCCGACCACACCTACCCGATCTAACTCGGGAGAAAGACACCCGAAAGATAGAACTTTAAAAAAATTTTTTAAAAAAAAGAGTTAATACAAGGCCCGGAAATCCCAAATGCAATAGTTATTTCCTGATCAGCCAGTGAGCCAAGGGGCCGGCGCACACGTTGTTTGATGTGTTGTTCACGGCGGCGAGGCTCGGACCTTGATTTGTCGGTAATTCCTCGTGAAGGCTCCTCCGTGAACAACTCTTGATAAATATTTATGGGAAAATTTTCTGCGAGTTACTGACTACCCCCCCCCCAAAGCCTTCCCGGCTTTACGGGAGGGGAGGGGTGTGGGGTTTTCCAAAGAACAATCAAGGGAACAAATCAAGATAGATCCAGAAATGGGATGGTAGAAAGGGGCGCGATAGGGAGCTGAAAGAGGGGAGCGGTTGTAATATTGGAATGAGGACAGGAGAGGACATGATGAATGGAGAATAATTTTAATGACGGCGCGACCCCGCGATATTTCATAAAGTTAATGGTCATTGGTCTGCGAATTCGACAACCGTTGCTGGTTGTTTTCTATTCAACGGCGAGGCCTTGGGGAACGTTAAGGAGAGAATGACTGTACCCGAGAACACTTAACAATAAATTCGTTATAGATCGTTGTGTCCAAATCTGTAGCGGGCATTGCTTAAAAATTGGTTATTTATTCACCACCACCACACACACACACAATTTTTAGGGATGAGAGGGGGTAGGCGTTGGGCACAGGTTCGTTATGAAACACCACGCATCGAAATCCTGTTATAATCAACTGTTATTTGAACAACAGCCCAGTTGGGAGAGATCTCCAGGCTATAATCGAGGGAACACTGCGTGGCGACTATATTAACTACAGAAGATCCTTTTAGTTGGCGCCCAGGCGATTAACCTACAGGCTTAAACCATTTCACAATATTCGCCACTCTGCAGCGCTGATGGGATCACACCATCCACAAATATGATTCAAAATGTGGAAAATAAAAGTGGGGTCCTCGTGGAAGTTTAACATTTAGTAACTTGACGTGACGTCATTTCCCTTCATACCTCTTCAAAACATTGTAGCTTTCACGATTTTAGAGCCAGGCTGTGGCATACCTCTCGTGACGGTATTATAATCGATACTTTCCGGGAAAACGGTGCGGGGATTCCGGGAAATGAACCGAAATCGGCAGCTAACCATGGCGGTACTCGACTCTCTCATTTCCATGCAGCTGTATGTAACCCATCCCGTCCGATTCCAGCCGCATGTCGATAAGGCCGATAAGTTGTAGGCATTCCTAAAGATGTGCGTCCGGTTAATGGGTTATGTCCAGCTCATGGGGAGCGATTAGACGACTTATCGGTAGATCCAATCAGAGTTCCTGCCCATAAAAACTCAGTTTTAGCAATGCAATATTTTTTTTCCTCCTGCCTCCGGGAAATTACATAAGCGATAAACATTCGACACGAAGGGAAAATCCATAGTGATTGATGATATGTGCACACACACTGGTAATGTCTTCGTCTTGGCGACTGACTGGACACACGGTCAGATGTGTGTGTGTGTGTTTCGGGGCGGTGGGTTTTTTTCTTTTTTGGTGGTAAATACAGGAGGATGGGGGACATCCGGAAGGGGAGGTCAGCCCAAAATGTCTGTCTCGCCGCTGTACCATTTCAAAAAGTTGACGTCACAAGAGATTATAAATAAAAAATACAAATTATAACAGCAATGAAGTGAGTGCCTTTATTTAAAGAATTTGATTTTGTCTATTGCATGCTTTGGAAAATAATTTATGGGAAGAAAAAATACTTTAAAAAAATATTTGAAGATTTTTAAAATTTGAATTATAAATTTTGATGTCAATTTAATTTTTTTTATTTTTCCTCAACCCATACGCGAAATACGGATTCGGTGAATACATATGAAAAGCTCAAGGGAAGAAACAGCTATGTCACATTTTTGTAGTTTTGAGATATTCAAGTATTAAAGTTCCAAATTATACAGATCTCTTTTAAATTAAATAAATACATTTGAATTTTTAATAGGGTCAGATACATACTTTTTTTCATAAAACCTCATTCAGAACATTCTCTTTTTGATCCTCTATCAGATACAAGGCATAACTAAAAAAAAATTAAAAATGTCACAGTGCTGTTTCTTCCCTTGAGGTCTTCATATACAGCAGGGGTCGGGAAACCATTGATGGCTTCATCTGGCTCTCAGAAAAATGTTCGATTAAAAAAAAACAACAAAAAAAAACTTTATTCAGACTCCTTTGAACTACATATTAATTGCATATAAAAAACAGCATACCAATGTTATTAAAAAGAATTCAGAGACGTAATTATTGTTCTTATAGTGTTGAAATTACGAAAAAAATTCACACATTTACTTGAATTTTTAGTTTTAAACATAATGCATGGCCCTCACAGAATTACTTTTCAAAATATGTGGTGTTTATGGCTCTCTCAGACAAAAAGTTTCCCGACCCCTGATATACAGAATCAACGATATACACATTAAAAGACCTCACTTGTACGTGAGTAATTCGGACGCATGCTGTTGAACAGTTGTGTTTCAAAAACTGAATTCAAACTTTCCACCAAAATGTCTGGCCCAAACATAAAGCAAAGCAACACACACTTTTCCCCAATCTCTGGGGACCACCCAAACAGCGCAATGAGGGGGGACTTCATGGTCGGTACTTGTCAGGGGGGGGGGAATTCATGATCGGTACTTGTCAGGGGGGACTTCATCGTCGGTACTTGTCTCAGAAGGACGTTTACACTTGGAAAAAAGGGAAAAGTTTCTTCCAATCTCAGTTAAGGCGAATACCCCCCCCCCACTCCACCGTTTGGCCACTTTTTTCAATTTTCCGGTTTCGATAATGCAATATACTCTTGAAAGGGAAAATATAATATACTGGACGTTTGTACATTTTTTTTTGTATTATAATTCTTAACCAAAACCACCAGAAAATAAATATAGATTACGGGGTGTAACTATGAATAGACCTCAAAACAATAATGTCGAACGATTAATGAATTTACTACAGAGACAGGAAGCCACACACGGGAGGGGAGTATGAATTAAACTTTTTAAAAACTAAAGATAATGACAATACTATTTTAAAATATCTATATCCGAGAATTTGTCGTCCTCTGTAAATTAATTATTTTTAAAAAAAAGTATATCCAAACCAAAACTTGTAACTACTTTGAAGACTGATGTGGTTGTGCACTTACATCATAATAGTGGTCACACTCTTAAGCGACACAGCACATATCACAGACTGATGTGGTTGTGCACTTACATCATAGCGACACAGCACAGATCACAGACTGATGTGGTTGTGCACTTACATCATAGCGACACAGCACAGATCACAGACTGACGTGGTTGTGCACTTACATCATAGCGACACAGCACAGATCACAGACTGATGTGGTTGTGCACTTACATCATAGCGACACAGCACAGATCACAGACTGACGTGGTTGTGCACTTACATCATAGCGACACAGCACAGATCACAGACTTGATGTGGTTGTGCACTTACATCATAGCGACACAGCACAGATCACAGACTGACGTGGTTGTGCACTTACATCATAGCGACACAGCACAGATCACAGACTGACGTGGTTGTGCACTTACATCATAGCGACACAGCACAGATCACAGACTTGATGTGGTTGTGCACTTACATCATAGTGACACAGCACAGATACAGACTGACGTGGTTGTGCACTTACATCATAGCGACACAGCACAGATCACAGACTGACGTGGTTGTGCACTTACATCATAGCGACGCAGCACAGATCACAGAATTGATGTGGTTGTGCACTTACATCATAGCGACACAGCACATATCACAGACTGACGTGGTTGTGAACTTACATCATAGCGAAACAGCACAGATCACAGACTTGATGTGGTTGTGCACTTACATCATAGCGACACAGCACAGATCACAGACTGACGTGGTTGAGCACTTACATCATAGCGACACAGCACAGATCACAGACTTGATGTGGTTGTGCACTTACATCATAGTGACACAGTACAGATACAGACTGACGTGGTTGTGCACTTACATCATAGCGACACAGCACAGATCACAGACTGACGTGATTGTGCACTTACATCATAGCGACACAGCACAGATCTCAGACTTGATGTGGTTGTGCACTTACATCGTAGCGACACAGCACAGATCACAGACTGACGTGGTTGTGCACTTACATCATAGCGACACAGCACAGATCACAGACTTGATGTGGTTGTGCACTTACATCATAGTGACACAGCACAGATCACAGACTGATGTGGTTGTGCACTTACATCATAGCGACACAGCACAGATCACAGCCTGACGTTGTTGTGCACTTACATCATAGCGACACAGCACAGATCACAGACTGACGTGGTTGTGCACTTACATCATAGCGACACAGCACAGATCACAGACTGACGTGGTTGTGCACTTACATCATAGCGACACAGCACAGATCACAGACTTGATGTGGTTGTGCACTTACATCATAGTGACACAGCACAGATACAGACTGACGTGGTTGTGCACTTACATCATAGCGACACAGCACAGATCACAGACTGACGTGGTTGTGCACTTACATCATAGCGACACAGCACAGATCACAGACTTGATGTGGTTGTGCACTTACATCATAGCGACACAGCACAGATCACAGACTGACGTGGTTGTGCACTTACATCATAGCAACACAGCACAGATCACAGACTTGATGTGGTTGTGCACTTACATCATAGTGACACAGCACAGATCACAGACTGATGTGGTTGTGCACTTACATCATAGCCACACAGCAAAGATCACATACTAACGTGGTTGTGCACTTACATCATAGTGACACAGCACAGATACAGACTGACGTGGTTGTGCACTTACATCATAGCGACACAGCACAGATCACAGACTGACGTGGTTGTGCACTTACATCATAGCGACACAGCACAGATCACAGACGTGATGTGGTTGTGCACTTACATCATAGCGAAACAGCACAGATCACAGACTGACGTGGTTGTGCACTTACATCATAGCGACACAGCACAGATCACAGACTGATGTGGTTGTGCACTTACATCATAGCGACACAGCACAGATCACAGACTTGATGTGGTTGTGCACTTACATCATAGTGACACAGCACAGATACAGACTGACGTGGTTGTGCACTTACATCATAGCGACACAGCACAGATCACAGACTGACGTGGTTGTGCACTTACATCATAGCGACACAGCACAGATCTCAGACTTGATGTGGTTGTGCACTTACATCGTAGCAACACAGCACAGATCACAGACTGACGTGGTTGTGCACTTACATCATAGCGACACAGCACAGATCACAGACTTGATGTGGTTGTGCACTTACATCATAGTGACACAGCACAGATCACAGACTGATGTGGTTGTGCACTTACATCATAGCGACACAGCACAGATCACAGCCTGACGTTGTTGTGCACTTACATCATAGCGACACAGCACAGATCACAGACTGACGTGGTTGTGCACTTACATCATAGCGACACAGCACAGATCACAGACTTGATGTGGTTGTGCACTTACATCATAGCGACACAGCACAGATCACAGACTGACGTGGTTGTGCACTTACATCGTAGCGACACAGCACAGATCACAGACTTGATGTGGTTGTGCACTTACATCATAGTGACACAGCACAGATACAGACTGACGTGGTTGTGCACTTACATCATAGCGACACAGCACAGATCACAGACTGACGTGGTTGTGCACTTTCATCATAGCGACACAGCACAGATGACAGACTTGATGTGGTTGTGCACTTACATCATAGCGACACAGCACAGATCACAGACTGACGTGGTTGTGCACTTACATCATAGCGACACAGCACAGATCACAGACTTGATGTGGTTGTGCACTTACATCATAGCGACATAGCACATATCACAGACTGATGTGGTTGTGCACTTACATCATAGCCACACAGCACAGATCACAGACTGACGTGGTTGTGCACTTACATCATAGCGACACAGCACAGATCACAGCCTGACGTTTTTGTGCACTTACATCATAGCGACACAGCACAGATCACAGACTGACGTGGTTGTGCACTTACATCATAGCGACACAGCACAGATCACAGACTGACGTTGTTGTGCACTTACATCATAGTGACACAGAACAGATCACAGACTTATGTGGTTGTGCACTTACACCATAGCGACACAGCACAGATCACAGACTGATGTGGTTGTGCACTTACATCATAGCGACACAGCACAGATCACAGACTGATGTGGTTGTGCACTTACATCATAGCGACACAGCACAGATCACAGACTGATGTGGTTGTGCACTTACATCATAGCGACACAGCACAGATCACAGACTGATGTGGTTGTGCACTTACATCATAGCGACACAGCACAGATCACAGACTGACGTGGTTGTGCACTTACATCATAGCGACACAGCACAGATCACAGACTGACGTTGTTGTGCACTTACATCATAGTGACACAGCACAGATCACAGACTGACGTGGTTGTGCACTTACATCATAGCGACACAGCACAGATCACAGACTGACGTGGTTGTGCACTTTCATCATAGCGACACAGCACAGATGACAGACTTGATGTGGTTGTGCACTTACATCATAGCGACACAGCACAGATCACAGACTGACGTGGTTGTGCACTTACATCATAGCGACACAGCACAGATCACAGACTTGATGTGGTTGTGCACTTACATCATAGCGACATAGCACATATCACAGACTGATGTGGTTGTGCACTTACATCATAGCCACACAGCACAGATCACAGACTGACGTGGTTGTGCACTTACATCATAGCGACACAGCACAGATCACAGCCTGACGTTTTTGTGCACTTACATCATAGCGACACAGCACAGATCACAGACTGACGTGGTTGTGCACTTACATCATAGCGACACAGCACAGATCACAGACTGACGTTGTTGTGCACTTACATCATAGTGACACAGAACAGATCACAGACTTATGTGGTTGTGCACTTACACCATAGCGACACAGCACAGATCACAGACTGATGTGGTTGTGCACTTACATCATAGCGACACAGCACAGATCACAGACTGATGTGGTTGTGCACTTACATCATAGCGACACAGCACAGATCACAGACTGATGTGGTTGTGCACTTACATCATAGCGACACAGCACAGATCACAGACTGATGTGGTTGTGCACTTACATCATAGCGACACAGCACAGATCACAGACTGACGTGGTTGTGCACTTACATCATAGCGACACAGCACAGATCACAGACTGACGTTGTTGTGCACTTACATCATAGTGACACAGCACAGATCACAGACTGACGTGGTTGTGCACTTACATCATAGTGACACAGCACAGATCACAGACTGACGTGGTTGTGCACTTACATCATAGTGACACAGCACAGATCACAGACTGACGTTGTTGTGCATTTACATCATAGTGACACAGCACAGATCACACATTGAATCTAAACATGATCTAACGGTAATTTAAACGCCATTCACCTAAATAAACCGTCTATCTCTATCACAACAGTTGGTTTTACTCCTGTGATTCACTTATACCCCAGGATATTACCAGGTGGTCGGCAAAATTTTATCACCAAGAGCCATTTGTTTCGTTTTATTTTTCGTAAAGAAATAGCCTTCTGATATTTCCTCTTGCGATGTACATGATGTGTTGGGGCATTTGGTTGCTCTCATGCAATTTATATTTTTACTTGTGGTGGGTTATATGTGTGCCATGTTGAAGACACTTAGAGATATTTGCAGAGCAGAAGAGCGCCAAGATGAACATCTCGGTGCTCGATTTCTACTGAGGTATTTCGCTTTCAGAAAAGAATTTTTTTATTTTTTTTATTTTTTAGAACACCACCTCTCTGCCCGGGAGGAGGACGCCGGAATGAATGATCGCAATCTCCGTCCAACCAATAAGTTGTTGTAGATGAACCGCAGCCACCACACCACCTTCCACCATCTCTCCACACGGTGCTCGCTGCGGCCGTCATCAGTTCTCGTCCAAAACGCCTTACGTCGCTGCTGACGTGTAAACGTGTTTGTTTAAACTCTGTCATTTGTAAACAGCCGGGCTGAATGAAGTAAGCAGGTTAGACGAATACGCGATGCAGCTAGGAAAATAAACGCAGTGCAGTTTTCTCATCTCCTTGCCTGAGTGGGGTTCTCGGTCAACAGAAAGTTCGTTTTTTGTTTTTTTCATTTTCTTTAAGCCAATAGCAATCTCGATCAACGACATGTTTCATTAGAAGATATTAGCCGCGATCAAATATTTGTTAACACGACTGTGAACACTCGATGCTCAATGGTGTCGGATCAACACTCGGAACGGTCAGATCAACACTGAGTTAAGCGAGGACACCACTTAACACTTTCAGACCAACCGTAAATGCTGTTAGTTAGACGAATATTTAATGACGCCAAGCCAACGTCAACAGATGTAAGACCAACATTCAATGGCGTCATACCAACATTCTATGATGTCAAACCAACATCGACTGATTTAAGACCAACATTCAATGGCGTCATACCAACATTCTATGATGTCAAACCAACATCGACTGATTTAAGACCAACATTCAATGGCGTCATACCAACATTCTATGATGTCAAACCAACATTGACTGATTTAAGACCAACATTCAATGGCGTCATACCAACATTCTATGATGCCAAACCAACATTGACTGATTTAAGACCAACATTCAATGGCGTCATACCAACATTCTATGATGTCAAACCAACATTGACTGATTTAAGATCAACATTCAATGGCGTCATACCAACATTCTATGATGTCAAACCAACATTGACTGATTTAAGACCAACATTCGATGATGTTAAATCAACCGAGAATCACTAAGCGTTGTTTTGGAACATTTTAATATGTTGTCAATGGGCCAACATAGTGGCTTACAGATAGAACAATAATGCTCACTAAAACTAATGAGGGTAATGAGAATAAGATTTTACAAAGTAAAGGTACGTGTGTCATGGAATTTTAAAATAACTTTTTGTAAATAAAAAAAAAGGGGGGGGGGTCACCAATGTTCCCTTTAAGCTGCCCGGCTGCGCATATATCTGACAGTCGCCGCGCAGCACTTTAGAATTACCGCGCAGCAAATTTGGTAAACTATTGCACAAAAATGGTTGCTGTACAACTTTGCACACTAGATTTTTTTAACCTTGCACACGGACCAACGAACCTTAGAGGGAACATTGGGGGGTCACCCAACTCCATCTGGTATGTACGTACGTACGTACGTACGTACGTACGTACGTATGTATGTATGTATGTATGTATGTATGTATGTATGTATGTATGTATGTATGTAGTATGTATGTATGTATGTATGTATGTATGTATGTATGTATGTATGTATGTATGTATGTATGTATGTATGTATGTATATGTATGTATGTATGTATGTATGTATGTATGTATGTATGTATGTATGTATGTATGTATGTATGTATGTATGTATGTATGTATGTATGTATGTATGTATGTATGTATGTATGTATGTATGTATGTATGTATGTATGTATGTATGTATGTATGTATGTATGTATGTATGTATGTATGTATATATGTATGTATGTATGTATGTATGCGAGGCTCGTTATTTATGGTTACAGCTAATTACTTTTACACTATTGGTGTATTGTCAGCTCTACCATTGAACCTATCTCTCATCACATGTGATAAAATAGCGAAAATTTTACAGATTTACAAATGTTACAGGATTCAGAGAGACAGTCAGAAGGCAATAGAGACGACATCTGATTTGAAACCAGTGGTCACCCAAGTGATAAAGATTTTTTTTTACTAGCATCACTACAATCGCTCATGATTTAAGATACCAAACTAAATTTAGAACGCAATAATCTTCTGCATAGAAGGAGCGTCTGTAATAGATAAGATGGATGTGCGCAGTTTGATTTCAGAGGGGAGGAAGCATTCAGCAGAGACCTTGTCTCCCGCTTCTACTCACGAGTCTTCGGCGCACTCAATCTCCGCTTCACAGGCGTAGAGGATTCAGTTTCTATCAGTTTAGCGGAACCCTAATTATTGTATATGACCCTACCTTTCCCCACCCACCACCACTTGAAATATCCATTGTCATACTCAAAGAAAACTTGATTCCGGTATGCGCCAGATCTGCCCATGGGAGCGACTCCCCTGAGTTCCCACCACAAAAGATCAGGAGTAATATGCGACACTGGAGGTGCCACTCTGAAACTCCCTCTAACACATATATTGTACGTTTTTTTTTGTCTGTATTTTTTTAAGAAAAGAAAAACTGATTGCTGCCCAAAATACGCCAGCCGTGTACAAATAAATAAATAAAACACCCAAGATAAATAAATAAAACACTGAAATTAATGAGAGATGACGAAAAGGAGGGGGAAAATGGTGCACGAATATGTGTCGTTTAGTTAAGTGCTGGTCGAGACCATGAATAAATGCACGCCAACGGTTTCAGGACGAGGGCAAGACGTCAGAGGCCGCGAGCTTCCTCCGTTCGTAAGCACGCGATACACTCATCCTTGTTTAATATGAAGATGTGAGTTATGCCCCCTCCTGTTGATCAAACCATTTATTAACGTCTGCCATGTTTATTCATACGTTAAAGCTGTCCCACAAGCGGTATCCCCGACACTGGCGGACTTCTGCATCCCTGAGATTTGCCAGATAGTTCTTCCACCTTCTTTTTTTAAATGCCTCAACAAATTTTCAACCTCCTTCAATTGGCCTTGAAATAACCTCATTTTTATTAGAGAGGATGGACATGTATGATGCCTTCGAGTTGCCTTTCCTTTTCAATGCGGAGAGATTTAATGTTAAAAAATGTTGTGTTGTTTGTTTGTTTTTTTTTGTTGTTTTTTTTTAAAAGAATCCAGACTCATCATTCATGACATGCCAGTAACTCGCGCCTCGTGTTGACACAGTTGGAGAATTTCTGCCAAACGTTTGCAGTGATTACGATGACAAGAGGGAAGACGGCGGGGAAAGACGCGCCGGTTTCTCTTTGAGGCTCGTTTAGTTAGAGGTGATACAAAGCCGAGAGTTGCCTCGCCTGACAAGAAGTCATTATTTCGGGGTCCGGAATTTGTCAAGTTGAATAAAATTGTAGAAGCCAAGCACAGACAGTGAGTGAACAATGTATAGGTCAATGATATCATTATCAAGTAGTACGCTGCAACCACTGCTCAGGCGGTCCTGTCAGAGGTTACCAACATAACACGGTTTGACTTTAATTGGCTTGGGTAAGAAACGTAAGCACGGGTTGTCTTTCCTTTTGGATGACGTCAAATCTGATTACTTAGTCATTAAGTTTCTTGTTTGAAATAGAGGAGGAGTAATGGAGGAAGGTGTAACCCCCACCCCACCCCGCCCTTTTTTTTTAACAACCAGATCTTTTTTCTTCAATTTTGAGAGGCGGCATTTTCTCAAAACTCTTTACCTGCAACCGTCAGTCGTCAGCATTAACCAAGCTACGCACGCTGTATGGGAGCCATTCTCACATACCTGACTAAACCATTTCATACAAATCGACGTGATTAAGCCTCGCATAGTTTCAGCAAAGGTGAGCATCGCACAACAAAGCTCGAAAGGCAAAACAGCTACCGCTAGACTTTTTTTTTAAAGAGGGAAAGGGGTAAATTCCCCCAAAAAACTTCTCAGACCCGCACGGGTGTAATTTGCTGACAGTGACTTCACTCACTGCGCTCTCAACATATTGAATTTCTCCCAGCCCAGCCTGATGAATCCAGCAGTGTCCCCGTCTACACAAATATCTATTCCTGATATCACACCTTATCAGCTTCCAGACAAACATGTTTAATTTAAGAGCCCTCTTTACCCTCGCTCCATTTCCAACCCCATCCTCGCCACACCACAGCCCCAACATATTCCGGTTTTTTTCCCTCCGATTTTAAGAGGTTAACAAAACTGCCAGTGTTCATTTGTAAAAAAAGGCCAACTGTGTAAGTTGGGGTGAGAGGGCGGGATTCCCCCCCCCCACACTAGGGCGATGCCAACTATTCATGCTTGTCTGGCGTCTTTAGGGAAGGACTAAATTACATTAAAGGTTTTTAGCATAATCTTTGCTCCATGTGCCAGAATTTTTTTATTTTTTTTTAAAGGAAGGGCAGTAATTTTAAAGGGCTAGACGCATTTTTGAAAGAAATTTAAACTGAACAAATATACTACCTAGACGTTTGTTCATTTGCTTCTTTGTTGATATGAAATTAAAAAGTTCACTTCAAGAATTGTAATTAACATACTTGTGGGCATAGTTTGTGGCCTTGATAATGTCTTTGTATGAACTGTTAAAACGTAAAATGGCAAAGACTTGTTCTTGCTCTAGCCCAATATCACACAGACAAATGGTGAAATGCCAAACAAGTTTATAAATCATAACTGCAACTTGGACATGGTGAAAGAAAATACACAAGCACCAAGATAAAGGTTAATGGATTCAATTATTTCAAGAAGTAAACCACTTGATAAGATACAGACAGGAACGTTGTCAAATATACAAAAACAAAGTTAAGAAATTCATATCATGAAGAGAATTTGTTATCTGCCGTATGTAAAAATTCGTTATTTCAATTAAACAAAAATGTTGATAAATTTTAAGTTAATAAATATTATGTTTTTAAAGGCAAGGTGCATCTCTCCTAGATGATCTCATGAGATACAATTTATAAAAGATTCACATAAATTGGAACGGTTCATATGGGAAAAAATGATTCATAATTAATTTTGCCTACAATTATAAAACACAACGTATATTATGTTCAACACAGCCAACATACACCAGTTGAAATTAAACATTTTCTCTGCCCTTTATTCATAACTCAATAGGTAAAGGTATTAATGTTAGACCATTGTTTTCGTCAACTTGTATGTTATTTTTAGGGGGGACACAGAGAAAAAATTATAAGAGAGAACAATCAATCAGAATTACATAGACAGCACCAAGTAAATAAGTCTGACGGTCTACTATGGCAAAAACGTCTTTGGGAAGTCTGTTCAACCTGGTCTGTTCGTCCCCTCGCCTAGTGGGTTTTCCCTGGCAACTAACTCTCCACATAGAGCAGCTCAGTTTACATTGGGGGCTCTGAGCCAGGCTGTCCAGCAGCCATACAATTAATTATGCTGGTTGACCCACAGTATAAGTAATGAAGGTGGTACCCTGATTGCCATTCAAGCACAATGAATGCTCCATAAAGTTTCAGCAATTCTTTCTTCTATCCAAATACATATGTAGCAAAAGAAAGTTCTGCATACAAATGCATGATGTAGATCCTTGTGACTGAAGTCAGGCAATGTGTTGACCAGTTAATGTAAAGACATAATTGCACTTATGCTAGTTAAAAGTTGGGAGTTGATAAGGGGGGGGGCCCTCAGATGGGGGGGGGGAGGGACAAGAATGATGAATTTTTGAGACATCTGTGCTTATGGTATAGAAAGATTTAGATCCATATGTAACAGTTTGATCAGACTTTCCCTACAGTAACTTCCAAGAATGTCAAAATTTTGTAAGTAAATACAGCATAGCAATTTTACATAGTGCCACTTTTTTCCCAACTTGTTCATCATGAATGAGCAAAAATATTGGCCACCTTTTATTAATTAACCCTCCTCCATTCTTAATAAAACAACCCAATCTATCTTTCTTTATAAACAAGATGGCTGGAGCTTTGAACGTAGTTAATGGATAAATGCTTTCAAAATGTTAGACTTTCAGTTATGTTGCTCTTGATGCATGCTGAGTATAAGTTCCAATGATCAAAAGCAACTTATATAAAAATACAAGTTTAAAGAGATCTATCAACCAAATACAGCCCACTTATACAAAAAGAGATAGTTATAATCATTTTTTTAAAATAAACCACGGAATAAAAAAAAATTAAGCCAGGGAGAGGTATTGGAGGTGGGGAATGTTACAAACCATGAAACTGGTGTGAAGGAAAATGAACAAACTTGAATAAGGCTGTCCACAAGCTTAAAAATTCACACCAGGCATCAGCAAAGAGCACTTTAAAATTACACGTGAAACACGGCCCAGACATACTCAGAGACTGGACTTTCAGTCAGAAACAAAGGATATGGGATTTTAAAAAAAGGTGACAGCTGGAAGGATATGCCTCTAAATCTCGTGAGGACTGTTTACAACACAGTCAGGTTAGGGAAACACACAGGACAGTGCATGCCATGATGATATTTAAAAAAAAATTATTTACCTTAATTTCAATGCAATCAAGACTTTCCACTGATGTTTGAGAATATTCTAGAGCCCATGCTGCCAAGTTTCTCCATCTTGTCATAGAAAGAGCTGCTGAGATCTGCCTGGGAGGACGTCAGGGGCAGGGTAGCCTCAACAACAGAAGTCAGTGTTGGACCACTCAAATCAGAAACCTTTGAATTCACAACAATGACTTACTTTAATAATAATGACTAAATTTACAAAAATTGAAAAGAAACAAGATTTGAGTCAAAATAATACTTTACATAAATAACTATATTGAAATTTTTCAATTTTTTAAAATTTTGAAAAATATCAGCCAAAGTTCAGCCAACCTTTCCATCTACACAACTGAGGTGTTTTCGCAATAGCAGATACATGCACATAGATTCTCAAGTCAAAATGAATACAGTCTCAATGAAGACCAGTATGTTGCCTACCCTGGTAATGGTCTGAGTTGCTAGTGGCTGTGTCGTTAAGGCCGACCGGCTGCTCTGCTGGGAGCTGAGCGGGAGCAGTGGGAATCTGTGCGGACATGTGGAAAGTGGTAAAACGTTGTGCTGCTCTTGACCTGAGAGAACCGGCCGAGACCCCAGTGAAGGTTGCCCATGTTTGTCCATACAGTAGAGAGCTCCAAATATCACCTGTGTTGAGAGGAACATTAAAATAATTTTTTTGTTGAGAATTGTGGTAATTGGATATGATCTTTTTTTAAACTCACTTATCATCATCATCACATGCCTCTCTGCCATTCAAACTTGAAACAACTTGTCAGTGTCATGATTTCACTAGTAAGTATTTGAAATACTTCAGGGATTTTTGTTTAAAATATATTATATTGACTCATCCAGATGAATTAAATGTAGATTATACGTAACTGTATTAATTTCAACATTATACCTGACTGTAGCCTCAACTCAAGTTTTTTAAAAATTGTTTATTGCAATGTTTGTGGCAATCGAAACCATCAAAGAGCAAATAAAAAATGATGATAAATTATATAAGGGGCTTACAGAACATCTTTGGGCTTGTTTATTTAAATTAACTTGAATGTAAGGGGAGAAGACATCAAGATCAAAGGGATCCACAAGCTCCTCTAAACTATTTATCACAGCTGTGCATCGATGCTGGTACTTCTTGTGTATCTGAAAGTGGTACAAGGGAGATAATTTTAACCATTGATCCCAGAGTTCAGTTCACAATTTGTAAAACTGGCAGATTTAAAAACAATAATCGACACAGCATTAAAATATGCTGCTATATTTTGTTAGTAAATTTTTAATATCAAATTATAAAACAATTTTTCTAACATATGGCCTGCCTAGCTTACTTCTTATGTAAACCTAGCTAATTTCTAATGCTTTTAAATTCATAAGATTAAGAGGAAAAAAAACAGGATTACTGAATCTATATAGTCAGCAGAAGCATATAGGAAAATCAAAACGCAGGTATGGGTATTAATAAAAAACAACAACAAGTAAGCAGTGACCTCTTCATCTTCCCTCCTCGGAATGACAAGCTGAATAAATTTAAAGTTGAACAGTTCTTGAAGTACTTCATGCTGACTAAATGGATTACTGCTTTTCCTATTTCCTCTTTCAGAGATAAGCTTTTCGTAAGCTTGGACCAGGCCGTCTGTCACCATCACAAGCAGATCCCTGATAACTGTCCTGAACCAAGTGAAGTTTAAACAAACAGTTGTGAAATGATTAGTTTTAGATTCATCACATCACTTATTTTGCTTTTGCTAAAGCTTTTATCATGTGGTTACAAAACTTTTTTTGAATTAAATATTTAAATAATTAGTTTGATTAAATTAGAACAAAATGTTTTAAATTAATATCAGTTTTTTTTAATTTCTAAAAAGAAAGGATTGGGCTAAGCACAAACCTTGGAAGTGCCTGAATTCCTATCTTATTTAAATCTCCACAAAGATTATACAAAAGCGTCTGTATATGCCAAGAAGCCTGAGAAGAAAAAAAAAGAAAGAAAACACTTATATTGACAATTGTTAAACATTATTTGAAAAGAAAAAAACACAATTTTATTTGAAAATTATCTGAAGAAATCTCATTTTCTAATCCGTCATATCAGGGAGCTACTCCTGGCATAACAGATAACTTTAAATTTGTATCAAATTCTAGTTAATCATCTAATAAAAAATGAGATATATAGATTTAATATTTTTAATTGATTGTAATGTGAATAAAAAATATTTCCCAATCTATTGTACTTACTACGTCAGAAAAGGAATTATTTAAAATAACACAATTAACTGTATAAACTAAGACTCCAACAGATTAATTTCCTCATAGTGACAGTAAAACAAATTATTTGTAATGAAAATACTCACTTGCATTGGAACATATATTTTAGAAGATAACCTTTTGCCTTCTTCTGTTTCTTCCATTATTTCAACTTCTTCCCATCGCTGAAAAAGGAAATATTTGTTTTGAGGTTTTTTTTACCTTTAAAACTACAATATATTTTTATGTTTATAAATTATATTTCCTTTAACTCGGCAACAAAACAATATTTTATGATGCAGTATCCTTACCAATGTTAAAATTTTTATATAAAAAAAAATGTACCTAAAAGAAAGAAAATGAAAATTTTTTTAATGCATTATTTTTAACATAGTGTTATTAACTTTGAATTGATGTAAACAGGGCCGGTTTTAGCAATTGCGGGGCCCTATGCGGCTTAGTATGCGAAACGGATTGCGCTGGGCCCAGTTTGGGTAGGGATACGGAATTAATAAGGATAATAAGTTAAAATTAAGACAGACGGGGGCCTATGAAATCGCTGGGTCCACAGCGGCCTCATAGGTTGCAGTGGACTAAGACTGGCCCTGGATGTAAACACTCATTTTATCACAAACTATTTTTTTTTCCATTTCAAAATGAACATTGAGTAAATGGAACAGAAAGATTAAATTTTAACTTACTGTGGATGCAGACAGTATGCTATCAAGGTTTGTGTTTGTTACAGTGTCTGAAAATTTCTTCACAAAGAGACTGGCTGTGTATTCCATCCATATTCTGGAATATTAAAGGTATTCAACTAAATTTATGTTGTAAATAAACTAAAGCAATTAAAAGGAATTAAAGTAGTCCATTTTTTAAATTTCATTCAATGTTTTTTGCTTTTTTTACTCACTTGTAAGCAAACATTTGGCATTGGCGCAGCTTGCTATGTACAGATTGCCATTCTGGAAGTTCGGTTGATTTTTGTGTGCGATTTTTTTTACTTAATCTGTAAACAAAAAAAATGTTATGTGCAACATATGACATACTAATGTGCTGGAAAGCAACAAATCATAATTTTTTTTTGTAAGTACTTAGTTAAAAGATGTTCTATGTTCCTCGTCAAAATATGACAATTAAAAAAAATTAGTTTTAATTAAAATTTTAAAAAAATAAACCGTGTACAATTATAACAATTTTTGAAAGCTTACTTAAATGATGCCTGTTTATTCCAATCAGGCAAAGCTAAAATACAGCGCTGTAAATGTGGAGTCATTTCACTCATAGCTGCACAGGTCCTTGCTGTTAACAACAATCTGATTATAGAAATAATAATGTTATTTAGATATTTTTGGGGGGGGGCAATTTAAATAACTTTTTGTAAATGAAATTATTTGGAAATAGATTTTAACCAAAAAGACTTACTTGTTTTCTGTTATTGCATTTGTCACTGGGTCTGGAATGTCAGCTAAAGATTTCTCCCAAAGACGTAACTGTTCTGTCAGGTAGTCTAGAATTCTGTAGCAATAAATGGTATACATTAAACTTATATAAATTAAGTTAGCGAGAGGTGAGGAAAAACTTCAAATTCTAAAAGATTTCCTAGCTAATAAATTAGAAATGCTCTTAAAGTGTAATATAATAATAGCTATTTGTAACTAAAACAATCAATAGAATTAAAATAGAAATGAACTGCTAAATAATTGCAGCTAAAAATAACCGACGAAGGTTAATAAAGGTTCACTAAAGTTAATAAATTTTGCTTGAATTCCAATAAGTGCTAACCGCCACACCCCCAGGTAAGCTCCCAAACGATTTTATCTTGCCCATGTCATACTAACAAACTTTGTTTATTTATTTTTTATCTTAACCATTTATGTTATTTGCAGAGTGTTCAGTAGTCATTTAATGACAAGGGCCCCCATATCAATAATTGGAAAAGGTGTCCTCTTAAATTTGTAATAAATGCAAACCATTATTCAGTTTCCTACAAGACTGACTCCAATACAACAATAAATGTACTTGGCATTGATTTCAGCACAATAGTGTCTTTTTTAAACATAACTTACTCTTGTACACACTTGACACAAGAGACTTGTAAATACTTAAGAATGTCAGCAGCATCACCATATTTCTGGAAGGCTCCCTCGTCTTTCAAAGCCTCATCTGTTTCTCCTTCCATCACATAACTCTCAGAATCTTCAAGCAAAACTTTTAATTTCTCATCAACACTGTGGCATAGACTGAAAAAGTTAATATAAAAATACCTTTTTTAAGACAGTTCGTAAAAATAGAAAAAAGACAAGAATAAATATAAACTATTAAATTAAACCACCAAAAAAGAATTAACCAATATTCACTTACTTTTGAACAGCTGGTGTAAAAGCCCTTGCTTTCAGAATGAGCCCACCGCTGTCTGCTATGGTTTTTGTGGCTGATGTCTGCCATATGTCAGACATTATAACATCAGCTGAGTTTTCTGTCCAAACAAAGACAGCCAGATTCCTCTCACACTGCATAGAGCTGGATAATATATATATATATTAAATAGTTTTTTAGGACACAATTTTTCAGATTTACTGGAATTTGATTTTAAAAAATTGAAAAAATATATAATTCAAGTCTTGATGATTAATAATTAATAGTTAAGGATGATAATGGCTTTCAAATTTTTGACCAACAAACAAATATTATTTTAAGTAGCCATATTGCATTTACTAATTTAAGACAAATTGTATACAATTAGAAACTATTCCATAAGAAATTGTTCACAAGACAGAGTCATAACTAGGGGGGTGCGGACCGCATCAAGGTGACACTTAGACAAAAAACTTCTGTATGTTCATGTCATGTGGCACTAGGTAGACTCAAGGGTCTATGAGGTAAGTCATGACCATGCGCTACCGCACTGAGTGACATTAATCCTCGTAATGCTTCTGTCACAAGGTATACTCTTATTCCACTCAAATTACCTATCATTGATATCAGATGTTAGTTCCATCATGACCTTTGAGATTGTTCTTCTTGTTAATTCAGCTGTTGTATCCAGCTGGTACTGAATGAGGGCCTAAGGGAAAGTTATACAAGATGAATGAAGCAGTTGGGTCTCAAACAAGTTTGGTTACAAAACACAGTGCTCGAGAAGAATTATATAAAGAAAACACAGTGCTCGATAAGAATTATATAAAGAACACACAGTCCTCAAGAAGAATGGATTCTCTAAGTGCAAATATATTCAATCTTAAGATGAGCTTATAGTCTGAAATGTCTTACCTTAACTCTCTCCACAAATAAAGGCCTTAGAAAATCTTCCCATACCCTAAGTGTGAGGATATTTTCATTGATTTGTTTCCATGATGGCTCACTTTGCACCTACAAAAGGAAATTCATTAATTTTATGAATGGATCAGCTGCCACTGCCAGTATCAAAACTGTGTGTTACTTATCAAGCTAAAAAAATGTTGGATCCACTTGAGTAGCAATAATACACACAAATTTATGAGTTCAAGAGTTTTACTTGAGTTAAGAGAGTCCAAACTTCATCCCTTATGTCAGCCAATCTTTTCACAGTATTTACATAGTTAAGTAGCTTGCCCACGCCAGCTTGAACTTCTTTGAGACAACTGAACAAACATAAGGTAAGATCATAAAAGTGAAATATTAAACAATAATACCCCCTTCCTAAAACACCCTAAAAATACCTTAAAGTCATTTTTGCAGTATAAAAGAAATTTTTAAAAATCAATGTCAAAATACGATGTTTTTTCCATATATTTAATAGCAGCCTTCTAAATAAACACTTTTTACATCAAGAGGCAAAAAAAAATCTAAACCAAAAATGATGGGCATAAGGTATTTTAATTACGTGTTCATCCAATCCTGACAGTTGTCTTTAAGCCTTTTGATATCTAGTGGTGTTGGAGGCTTTTTGATGAGGGGTTTGAAATCTGTAAGGGGGAAATGACAGACTTAAGATTAAAAATAATGCTTCCAAAAAAAAACGTTATTTTTATTTTTAATGAATAGAAAATATGTGTAAGGTAGGTTTTTAAAGTGAATGGCACATTTGGAAGTCCATATAAGACTTAACAAATAAAAGAAAAGGTCTTACTTTTGACAGATGATGGCAGACATTTTGATGAAATAGTCCCATGCAAATCCAAATTCAGATTACCTGGCAATATGTATATTTTTTAAAGTTTATCATTTAAAATTTCTTCAAAGCATGTCCAAAAAAATTATTTGTAAGTATCTATATTGAATCCATTTAAGTTAAATATATTCACACATGCATTAAAATATTATTTCACTAAACATGGATAGCATAGGTTACACCGCTACTATCACATGCATCAAATTCTGTTTGGGCATGCACTTTGAGTCCAGTGGCCATGTTAAAGAACTACACACTTGTTATTCTTAGTGGGTGTATAGAATGCTGAAGTTTTTTGTTATTTTTGGTAGATAGTTTAGGTGTAATGCCTAAAGTGGAAAAGATGCCGAGTTTTTCCATTCTTATGTTTGCAGATGGCTCACATTGGTGTTTTATATGGTCTAAAGTGGTTATGGTCGTATTCAAATTGCATGTGTCATGTCATGTGTGCAAGAGAAAGATGACAACTTTTTAGTGACTTTGGAAGCAGTTAATTCGAACTTTAGTGACACATCTTCCAGTTGAGCTAATCCTTTTAATCAATCTTGTTTTTAGTTAGCTCTGATAATCTGCCTCACAGTGTGCAAATTATTTAAAATACAAAAGTCTTACCAAATTCAAACTAGGTTTTCCCCTTTTTTTTTAACGAAAAGAAATGCGGTTGAGATTTCAAATTTTGATATAACTGTAAGGAAATAATTTAATTTGAATATATAGTTAAAAATCAATTCCAGCATTTAATTCACAAAATATGTTAATCAATTTGTACCATAAACATTTATTTAATTACCATGGCTTTGTTTTGAGACCACATTTTCCAATGTTGCTATAAGCAAGCCTGTCGGCTCTTCTTGCACCGTCACAGCCATCTCCTTACAATAGAAAACTGAGTAAATCTGCCTCAATGTGGATGTGAGAAGCCTTGCAACACCTGTCACTTGGAGTTTAACATTTGTTTGATGCCCTGAATGCAATATCTGCTGGAGTGCTTTCTGTTAGATTAAATTAAAGAGTTTATTATATATTGTGCAAAATATCACAGTAGCTCAAATCAACTGCATTTTAATTAAATAAGCTCAAAATTTCGAATACATGATTAATAGGGTGGCCCAAAAAAGATAGAAAAAATTTTTTAAAAATATTTTCTTTGATTTAAACCCCACATTTGATTACCACAAAAAAAGTAGGCCGAAATATCAAATTTCATAATTTTCAGATGAAATTTAGAGGTTGCACAAGCTCTCTGAAAATTTAGGAATGTTCTCCATTTACCACATTTTATCCCGAATATTGATGAACCTGAATAAAGTCTGTTTTGTTCCTTGATGTTTTATAATGTGTAACTGTTTAATTCGCGAGACATTATCAGTGTTTTTCTACCATCATAGACAAAACAATAAAACTCTTAAAGACAGTGCTAGAATAACTGTTAGTGAAATTCTTACTATCTGGCAGAAAGCTGCAATTCCAACAGCTTACAGCTACCACATAGAAAATCGTCTTTTAAAAGTCCATCGGCAGTAGCAGTGTTTGAGTAAAGCAAAGAATCTGCATTCAGAGAAGCAGATTTCAAATGAAATTGCATTTTTTTCAAAAATTGATAAACTATTTGACATCGCCCATCAGAGTGCTGAAAAACTAACATAACAAACACAAGATTTAGAATTTCTTCGTGACCAAAGGGAGAGAAGAATTGGATACATGGCTGGAGTGGATAAAGCAAAGTGATCGTACAGCAGTACATTTACTAGCTGCTACAGCTCATTCTCTTGTTCACGATGTTAGTGACATGACATTAAGTCGAAGTACTGTACAGATTGTGAGAGCTGAGATTAGGAAAAAAAACAGCACATGAAGTTAAAGAATTGTTTGATACACAAGTACCATTAACTGTACATTGGGATGAGAAAATTGCTTCCAGATCTCACAGCCAGGGAGAATGTTGAGAGATTGCCAGTGATTGTAAAAGGACTGCAAATAGAGTGCTTGCTAGGTGCACCAAAATTAGCTTCAGGTACAGGTGACAGTCAAGCTCAAGCTGTAGTTGAATGTCTGAAGGACTGGGGAATTTGTGAAAAAGTAGTAGAATTAAGTTTTGACACAACAGCAAGTAACACTGGGGATTCCAAAGGGGCATGTGTTTTAATTGAAAAGCTGCTTGAAAAATGTCTTATTCATCTTGCTTGCCACCACCATATGATGCAAATTGTTCTGGAAAAAGTGTTCACCACATTGAAGATAAGTGGGCCCTCATCTGGACCTGATATTTCACTTTTTAAACGATTTAAAGAGCAGTGGCATTTTATGGAGAAGGGATCCTATGATACTGCAGATGGGATGCCTGAAGTAGACCTTTTCAAAGAGAGCACAATGCAGTTTGCAAATGAGATGCCTGAAGTAGACCTTTTCAAAGAGACCACAATGCAGTTTGCAAATGACAATCTTCAATTCGTCACCCACGAGATGATTACAGAGAATTTTTGGAACTGGCTGTCATATTTCTTGGAGGAACACCACCACGTGGGATTCATTTCCTACTCCAGGAGCTGTACACAGGGCACGTTGGATGGCAAGAATAATTTATTGCTACAAGATGTGGATGTTTAAGAAGCAGTTTAAGCTGAAGCTTTCTGAAGAACAAGGACTGTTTCAGTTACTCTGTTTTGTTTCCAGTACTTATATGAAACTGTGGTTTCAAGCCCCACAGCCAGCAAGGGCGCCATCAAATGACCTACAATTTCTGAAGGATTTAGAAAAATATAACTCCATTAATTCAGTTATTGGAAAAGCAGCAAAAAAAGATTTCAGTCGACATTTATGGTATCTAAGTGAAATTACAGTTGGCCTCGCTTTTTTTTAAAATGAAAATATTGATCTCAAGCAAAAGGTTCAGATGCTTAAAAATATGCAAGAAAAACCCGGATCTACAAATCGAGCTCAGGGTCTTGATTCCAATGGATTCTATGCAGACCAGCCCATCAGCTTCTTTGTTACAAACAATACAAAGGCATTTTTCTCCATTCTTGATTTGCCACATTCATTCCTGGAGATGTCTCCTGAAACATGGAGCAGCAACAATGAATACAAACATGCAGAAAAGGTTGTAACCAATTTGAAAGTTGTTAATGACACAGCCGAAAGAGGAGTGAAACTGATTCAGGATTCCAATGAAGTTTTATGCAGAAAAGAGGATCAGAAGCAATTCTTACTTCAGGTGGTGCAAGAACACTGATGATTATATCCGGATGCAAAGAAGACCACAGTGGTTACTGGACTAGCAAAAAGCAGTCAGTGAATATGACGTCCATAAATAGTAAACACTTTGCTTTGTTGCATTCTATTATTTTATTTGTTTTGAGGTTGTTATTTCATGTTTAACACTAAACATTCAACATAAACCATTAAATTACTATTTAGTAACAAATCAATGTTTTCATTGCCTTTGTGCAACCCCTAAATATTTCACAATTGTATTCATTTTTTCAGAAAACACTTTTTTTTCTGGCAGAACAAAATGCAGGCCTTAAATTTAGAAAAATCGAAAAAAATAATTTTTGGGCCACCCTAAATGAAGCAAACATATCTTTAAAGTCACTATGTAAACTTAGTGATTACTTACTGTACGAGCAATAAGAAATTCAGTGAAAACTTGACGTGGGTTAGTATCCTCCAGAAGAATTATGGAGCACAAAATTTCTGCCATTTGCTGGGATAGAACGATTTATAAAGTTGTTTTTTAATCATTAAATAATATGGTCAAATAAATGTATAGACTTATTTTTTTAATTAATAAATAAGAGATGGCTTACCTGATCACTCAAATCTGTCTCTGTATCCTCCAGCAAAGACCGACACCCCTAAAAATTGTAATATTTCTTTAAATTTCTTTTGGTATCTTCTACAGATAAACAATATATATCTTAATAACAAATATTTTTTATTTTAAAAAAACCCACTTATTTCTACATATACAGCCCATGTATACTATTTTATTTATTTATTATTCACCAGCAATATTGTTGATTTAAAATGACTTATTGCTGCCCATTGTCTGGTCAACACAGGGAACCAAGAAATGATGTCTGCTGAGAGCTGAGAATCCAGGTGGAGACTGGCATTGATATGTCGAGCTAGTAAATATAACTGTGTAGCTTTCAGGTATTCTTGACTATCTACACTGCTCCAAATCTATAAAACAATCAAAATAAACCAATGTGTATTTAAATAAATATATTTTTAGGGCCCATTTAAAAAAGAAAAAAAGAGATAAGAAAATAAGGAGCATAGCTTGTATACAAACATTTTCTTCATTTGTCGGACAATAGAGTTGGTTTAACTCCAAAGAGATTACAAATTTTAACTTCTGAACATACATATGCCAAAATAGAAAAGAAGATAAACCAATACTCGAAAAACGGGAATCCTTACTATAGAAATAAAATTAATCAATCTGTAGAAGATGAGCATTTAAAAGGGGCCCTGAAAGTCAAAAAATTATTTCTGAAGATTTTACTTACTTTTTCAGGAATATCCATCAGCAATTTAATTTGAGCAGCTGTTCCATAAAATTCAATTTCTTTTCTACTTCTATTAAAAGTGAAATTTTAAAAAAGATAGTTAATATAATTTGACATGACACTTAAGCTGAAGGTACATAAGTAAAATTACTCATATTGTGTTCCTTTTGAAAAATAAAATAAAAAGAGTTTTTAATGAAGGTTTAACTTTAATATTCACATGGAGAAATGATATAATTTGATGAGTATTTTTTTTAAATATGCTAATGCAAAATTTTAAAATGGTGTCCAACAGGATAAACAAAAAGAATATTTAATTTCTATTATTATCGTTTTTTTTAATAAAATCTATTATTTCCTGAATTAGTGTCATCACAGTGGCAGGATAACTCAGTAGCAGCTATTAATTATATTTAATGGTAACATACTATTTTAGATTATTTTGTAAATGACTTATTGGGTTTTCATTATAACATAAAATGATTATTTAGTATGTTACATTAATTTATATATATTTGTAAAATTATTGCAAGATGTAAATGTTTATACAGATACACAATACAGCCATTAATATTTACCACGATCTCAGAAAAAAAAACACAAACTTACTTGTCAGAATCATTTTTAATGCTCATATGAAAAGATGCACCTCTAACCATATGTTTTTGTCGCATGGAAGAACACAAGTCTTCCATTCGAGATATTGACTTCATCACCTTTCAATAAAAAATAATGATTATGTATAGATTTTTACAAAAATCCAGCGCTAAAAAATGTATTGCTTTCACTTTGGTAAGAATTAAGAGCGATAAATCAACACAAAAACAAACCTTTCGGGGAATATTCAAGAATTACAGGCTTCTATTAACTTACATTTTCTGCACTGGATTTCATTTCTGTGATTGTATCAGCAGCATCTATGAGATCTCTATAACGTTCACTGTTAACAAAATAAAGGTTTTACTTAGGGCTGCGGAAATTATCGATTAATCTCTAGATTAATCGTTAAAAATTTTATCGATTAAATATAGATTAAAATAATTTTAATCGATAAAAATTCGATTAAAATTTAAGAAAATATTTATAATATTTTTTTAAAATTTTAGTAATAAATAATAAATTATTAATAATTAATAATAATTTATATATATTTTTTTACGTACAAACATCTCCCGCGTAATATTAAAATTAATTTTACTAATATATGTTGACCGGCAGACGTCAATTATAAAATGTCTGACAGCCAGAGCCGTCTTTACACCATTTTGGGCCCCCGGGCAAAAATACAGTGTTGGGCAGGAATAAAAAATGAATATACATAATATATATAAATAAACATATTCCCATGGGGCCCATAGGCTCGTGGGCCCCGGGCAAATGCCCAACGGGTCTATGCGTTAAGACGGCCCTGCTGACAGCATCAGCGCAGTTAAATTTAAACATATAACTAGAAAGTTAAGGAAATATGTTGTTTTTAAGCTAACTGCGGATGGCAAAGTCGAAGATAGTGAAAACATTTTCTGTGTCCACTGCCATAAACAATTCTCTATTAAGGGATCAAATACATCGCTGACGTGCCACCTTCATCACAAATCAAGTATCAACACATTGTCATGAAATTTAGTTAAAAAATATTCTTAATTTTCAATGTCCGTGAGAAATGTTCAGTTTAATGACGTCATAAATTTCTATTTTTGGTTTTAATCGAAATTATCGATTAATTAATCGATAATTTTTCAAAAGTTAACGATTAAATTTAAATTAATCGATAACAGCCCTAGTTTTACTCTAACTGATCAACTTTTAAAAACATTATAACAGAATTAATCACATAGACATTGTTTAAGAAAACCGTATTTATAATGATTTACAAGAGTAGCTTTAGTTTTAAAATTCTGATTTTTTAAAAATAAGTTCAGTTTCAATACTGCGTCATAAGAGAGTGGGCAAAACAAAACTTTTGTGGACAATGCTAAAGATAATTATTTGGAATGGACAAATAAAATTAAGAAATGAAGTGTTAAATGTTTAAAATACTGTAGGCATATTATTTATTCTTTATAAGATTATTACTTACCCAACCATAACACGAAGATCTTCCTTCTTCTTTTCAATATCCGATCTGCATGGTAGAGAATTTGGGAGTTTGACACAAGAATGGTTAATTGTTTTATAAGCAAACTAGAACTGAAGAGCAGATAATAAATTTAAAGATTTCTCTATTTTAGTTAAAATGTTAATTCAGCATGGTGCATTAGAATTTTTTTTAAACAACTCACCGTACACTATTTTCTAGCAAGAGAATTTTTTTTTAAGTCAAAGGAAAAATAAAAAATTAATGTAAAATTTTTATATAGGTTGTACTGCCATTTAATATATGTACATAGTAAATCCCCTTTATAGAAAATTTAAAAATCCAGTATGCATGCAATCATTTACAATATCCTTATAAATAGCTGCAAAATTATGGCTGCTACATGTGGGACATTTTAAATTTAAAAAACATTCTTATAATAATAGCCACCAAGCAATGCAGTAGACTAGAAACACATAACAATCATAAGAAATTGCAATGTGCTGAACTCGTATAACTAATAAAACAGAATTGATGCTCAAGATTGGGTTTTTAATTATTTTAAAAATAAATTGCACAACTGGTACTTAAAAATTTTTTATATAACAAATCCAATTTTAAAAAAACATTAAAAAAATAAGGGAAAACTAAAAGTTTTGATGTACAAATGTTTGGATTATATGGGCTATTTTTGAAGTAGGAATGGAGCACATCAATTTAGTGTAAATTGTAAATAAATAATTAATGAATTCTGCTAACCTAGTTTTCTTTTCCAGATTACGAATTTCATCAATAGTGTGCTTCTCAAATAAGGCATTGGCATCTGCCCTTGGTACATGATTAGCAGCTATTGTGGCTGTAAAATAAATGATGAACTTAAATGATTATTTATTAGCACATCACAGTAAAAATTATAATTTTAAAATAAAGGCAGTTAATGATATAAAAATTCCAAAATTTAAACCAGAAAATTTTAAAAGAAAATATGCTAGAGGTAAATCTGAACCCAAACTTAAATGACTTAGTCAATTTCATTATTAATTTTTAAAATTTCAATAGCTTTTCATCATAAGGCCAGTCACTTTGCGTATATTTTTCATGATTTCTATACTATACTAACTTTACTAACACTGATATTAAATGAATTAGGATAATACTTTTATCAAAATGATTATTCGCACGGTTTCAGCTGTGCGGATAATGCAGAGTATTATCCGCACGGGTCGTCGACGCATGCGTCTTCTAGTGGCTGGTCACAATGAAAAAAAAACGCACCCGGTGTATACAAAGTAATAGCCGATATCACTCGATTAAGGCTAAAATGTGTAATTTATATGCTAATACTAATTAAAATGTCATGATTACTGAAATTTTAAGGTAGCACTGCCATAAAAATTGATTGGTGTGCAATTAATGATAATTACTTATAATTTTAAAATAACGAATTTTTCAACAGCTTCTCCAGGTGAGTGGTTAGTCTAAGCTTAGTTCCATTAATCATAATGGTACACATATCGAATCCAAGGATGGTCTTACTTATTATTTTTTATTTTATTTTTTTTTGGGTCTTTGTTTTGTTTTTTGTATGTTTGTTTTACAACCATAGTGAGGATGTTTGCAAACACTCAAGCAGGCTCTTTCCCAGAAAAATTTTATTATTCCCCACCCCCACCCCCACCCATGCCTGTCTTATCTATTCTGTTAGTCACTGTTACCGTTACAGACTCTCACGTTTACATTTTTATGCTATACCATTATATCGTCTTTCACTTTTTCATGCTTTAAATTAAATTAACTTAATGGATTTATGATGACCACAGGTATAACGCTAGTTTTGTGGATAATAATAATTAGCCTTTTTAATTACAGAGTCTCGTCCAATTATGAATGAAAGTTAATAAAGGTACTTCATAATATATAGAATAAAAATACAAAGTTGAGTGCACTGGAACAGTTAATAATAGTTTTATATCAGCTAAATCTGTAGTATTACTAATTAATTAATTAATGATTAATCATTAACTAACGATATGCAGGTCCGCTCAGATTATTGCTAAAATGGATACAAATATAAGATTCCAGCAAATCGAAAGACAGTTAAAATGACAAAAGAATTAGTTCAACATTATTCTCATGGTCAAGACTGTGCGAATAATGTCGAACATTATTCGCACTGCGAAAAAGGCAGTGCAAATTAAATAACGCTTGCCTACTTTTATTATTTATTATTTCATGTCAAACTTTTTCTCTTTCATTTTGATTTGGTCCATTCATTTGGTCTCCGCTTGGATTCCAACATTTCTACTAATAATTTATGTTAACTTTAGACTTAAGGCCTTCTGTATTACTGTACTGTATACTTCTAACTTTAGACTTAGACCTAACTTACTAACTAGTCTAGACTAGACTAAACTAACTTGTTTTTTTAATTTATTTTAGTCCATTAGGTCATTACTCAGATTATATCCCTACAACTGATTAACATTGACCAGGGTCTGCTGTATACTTCTAAATTATTATTGCCATTAATCAGTTCTCATTATTGTTATTCTGTTATGATTATTGAATTGTCAATAAAAATAAAAACAATAACACAACACTGAACTGATACCACAATCATAAAAAAACGGAAGTTTCATTTGTTAACAAAAATTGCGGCCAAAAAGCTTGAGTCCCAGAAACTGTATTCTCATTTCAAGTTCCTGAAGCTTTCATTAAATATTTAATCAAATAGACTAAGACCATTGTTGGAATTTAGGGTTTATGTGACACGTCAACCTAGATACCTGAGAGCCGGTGGGCGGCCATTTTGTTTGGATAGGTCTAATAAAATATTTTTCTAAGAAATGAGAGTTTCAATACATCTCAGTGTTAGATTAGATTCGCGTTTTAATTATAAATGAATTTTTAAAAAAAATCCTTCAAGAGCCTATAATCCATACTCTGATCATTGTGGCTTATGATAAATCTAATGGTTCTTTCATATCTTTAATTTTGAAAAAGATAGAATGTTGACAGTGTTTTATCAGTGTACAGTGCACAAGTGAACAATTAGAATTCGTCCGCGTCGCCGCGTCGGTTCTTTGCGGATGACGTTCAAATATTTAACAAATTCACCTTCAAGCGCAGCAAGAGAAACATCTAGAAAGTTTTAGCAGTGCGTCATGACCCTTGCGTCATAGATGACGAGAAATTGACCTCTATGGTTAAACGGTGATTTGGAGTTTTTTTATGATAAACCACATCAGCTCAGTTGTTAGTAGCTATTGGTTCAAAAAAAACTTGGAAAACTTCGCCAAACGCTAACTCAAGAGTGCAGCAAATCCCACTGCTCGTGTAACCATGGTTATTGTGATAGCATCACTCGTTGGGAGTTTCCATAGATTTCCGCTGGGTAGACTTCACAGGATCCAGAATACAGCTGTCAGGATTTTGATATTTACAAAGCCCTATGTTCATATAGAATCACTGCTTCGTTCACTGCATTGCTTACCTGATAAAAAACCATTAAACTACAAAATCGTTTCCGTCGCCTATTCCTGAATGAAGAAAACGGCCCCATTGAGTCTGACGGAACTCATTCTCGTGTATGAACTGTCGCGTTCTCCGTACTGCTTTTGAGATAAACAAGAAGAGCTCGGATGCATGCTAGAAAGTTATACTTATTGACTTGCACTGAGCTGGCTGTAAACAGTGTTAACCACGCATTACTCTGCTCTCACTATTCTCTCTTTTTAAATCCCTTATATTAACTTCACGCCGTCTCTGTCTCTCTGTCGTTCTGTCGTCATCTCTCTCTCTGTCTCTCTGTCTTGGGTAGGTGGAAAAACAAAAGTCTAAAATGACCCACTTCCCGTGATCCGATCGAGCTGAAATTCGGCACACGGACCCGTCTCACCTAACAATGCATCGTATCAAAATTTCAGATCGATCGAACGTACCGTAATTAAATTTATGCATTTTTAGTGTATCCTTATATAACGTATGTAATTCAAATTCACTGTTTGTTATTGGTTTTTTTTTCCCACGTGAGAGTTTGAGTTGATGCGTTGACGCGACCCATCGAAGTACCGGCGTGCTTTTGTTTACATTTTACGTGTCACGCTGAGCTCGGTCAAGCGATCGGTGACCAGACTTTTTCCCTCTCCCCCCTACCCACCCACACCCCCACGCCAGGGTTATGAAGCAAAGTTGAGTTAAGACAGATTCAGTCTGTAAATGTTTGTCGCGTTTGAAAATAATCAATACTGTTAGTTATGTCTCATATATAAGGGATTTATAGTAAAAAAAACTTTGTTTTTACGGGTTTGTTTTATTAAATCCCTTATATTAACTTCACGGTCGTCTCTGCCTCTCTGTCATTCTGTCGCCATCTCTCTCTGACTATCTCTCTGTCTTCATCATCATCATCATTTGTCCTTTGAGTTCCTTGTGGAACATAGGGCCTCTGTCAAAGCTCGCCACTCTACACGGTCCCTTGCCAGTCGCTTCAGTTCTTCCCAGCTCTTCCCAGTCCTTCCAGCCTCGTCCAACATGCTCCGTCTCCATGTACGCTTGGGTCTTCCTCGTTGTCGCTTGCCCTGGGGGTTCCAATCTAAGGCCTGCCTAGCCCTGCTGTTATCTTTCCTGAGGGTGTGTCCAATCCATCTCCACTTTCTTTCCATGATTTGTTGTTCTACTGTTCTTTGTCCACACCTCTCCCACAGCTTGGAGTTTTCGACCTTATCGAACCATTTTATTTTCAGAATATTTCTGAGGCATCTGTTAACAAAGGTCTGGAGTCTATTTTTTGCTGTCTCTGTCGTCCGCCATGTTTCGGATCCATAAAGTAGGACCGTTTTAACATTGGTGTTAAAGATCCTTACTTTTGTTTTGACAGAGATGTGTGTAGATCTCCAGACCTGTTTCAGATTGGCAAAAGCCTGTCGCGCCAAATTTATTCTTCGTTCGATGTCCTCATCTGTTCCCCCTGCTACACTGACCACACTCCCAAGGTATACAAAGTTGTTAACTTGCTCCAGGTTGCGGTTTTCTACTTGGATGACTCCATCTTGTAGGAAGTTTATTTTCAAAAATTTTGTTTTTTGAATGTTTATCTTGAGTCCTACTCTTTTCCCAGTCTCGCTCAAGGCTGTGACTTTGTCTTGCATGTCTTGGAGTCTGTGGGACAGAATGGCCAAGTCATCAGCAAACTCCAAATCTTCTAGTTTTTGCATTAGGTTCCACTGGATTCCTTTTCCTGAGCTTGCATAAGCTTCTTTTGTGACCCAGTCTAACACAAGAAGGAACAGAAGTGGTGAAAGGAGGCATCCTTGTTTGACTCCAGTTGTGACATGGAATTCATCTGTTAGTCTACCATTATGTACTACTTGGCAGGTGAAGTTTTCGTACAGATTTCGGATGATGTTAGTTATTTTATTTGGTATTCCATAGTGCCTCATTATTGACCATATAGTTTCTCTATTTATGCTATCAAAGGCCTTTTCAAAGTCCACAAATGTGGCATAGAGTGGAGATTGCCATTCAATAGATTGTTCTATAATTATCCGGAGTGTTGCTATTTGGTCAATGCATGATCTTCCTTTTCTGAACCCAGCTTGTTCTTCTCTCAGGAGATCATCGCAGGCATCTTTTATTCTGTTTAGTATCGTTCTGCTAAAGACCTTGCTTGGTACTGATAGTAGAGTAATTCCTCGCCATTTCTCACATTGTGACAGATCCCCATTCTTTGGAATTTTAATCAGTAAGCCCCTTTTCCATTCTGTAGGAGGGGTTTCAGTTGACCAAATTTTGTTGAAGATACTGTGGAGTTGGTTGATGATTTCAGCTCCTCCTTCTTTTAGGACCTCCGGTGGTATGTTGTCTACACCTGCTGCTTTCCCTGTCTTCATTTGATTGATGGACGTCCATATTTCTTCTTTGGATATCTCTTCCATATTTATGTCCAATGTTTCTCCTGTGGTCAAAACGGGTGGGTTCAGAGGGGTCGGTCTGTTTAGGACTTCCTGGAAATATTCTTTCCATCTTCTAAGCTGGTCATCTATGGAGGAAATGACTTTACCTTGTTTATCTCGGACTGGTACATTGTAGTTAGATTTCTTGCCACTCAAGAGTTTAGTAATTTTGTATAACTGTTTTAGATCTCCTTTTCCTGCTGCTTCTTCTGCTTGTTCAGCTAGCTTATTATAAAATATTCGTTTGTCATTTCTAAGCATTTTTGTGACCTCTTTTGAAATTGTATGGTACTCTTGTTGAGTAAGTTGTTTATGTTTTCTTGTTTTGGCTTGATTCACTTTTTGTTTTGCATGTTTCCGATCTTCAATTCTTTGCCATGTCTCATCGCTGATCCAGTGTTTTTTGTTTTCCGGGGCAGACTGAATCTGTCTTAACTCCCCTTTGCTTTTAACCCGGGGCGAGAGGGGAAAGGTCTGGTCTTCGATCGCTGGACCGAGCTCAGCGTGACACGCAAAATGTAAACAAAAGCACGCCGGTACACCTGTTTAAAACACGAGATGTGTTCACTTCTGGCTGGGGTGAAGTCAAGTGACCCGTAAAATGTAAACGATAGCGACCGCTACATATAGTTTATATAGATAAAATAAAAATGCATTAATTTAATAACTGTACGTTTGATCGATCTGAAATTTTGATACGATGCATTGTTAGGTGACACGGGTCCGTGTGCCGAATTTCAGCTCGATGGCATGACGGGTGTGGGTCATTTTTTACTTCTGTTTTCCCGCGGTGCCCAAGACTGAGAGACAGAGACGGCGGTGAAGTTAATATAATGGGATTTAAAAATAGGTAAAAATGATTTTTAAAAGCCACGTTTTTATAAGTTAAAACTTATAAGTTCAAGTATTTTGATTTAATATGACTAAAAACGTGGGGCGGGTGTTTGGTATAAAAATTAAAGATTTATAATTTAGAAGGCAAAAGAGAGATCTATAAGTGAGAGAATGAGTGAACTGGATAATATGTAAAACCTCATAAGCGCCCGCCCTACGTTAAGCGGGTGCTTATGTAAAACCTCATAAGCGCCTGCCCTACGTTAAGCGGGTGCTTATTATGAGGTTTTACATATGCAGTCTCTCACTTATAGATCTCTCTTTTGCCTTCTAAATTATAAATCTTTAATTTTTATACCAAACACCTATCTTTGTGTTGTATTTCTAAATTAAAATTGAATTTTGAAGCGCCGCCCCACGTTTTTAGTCATATTAAATCAAAGTACTTGAGCTTATAAGTTTTAATTTATTTTCTTCTTTTTAGTCCAATTATAAAAACGTGGATTTTAAAAACTTTTTTTTTACCTCAATTTATTTTATTCTCTTTAGTGTAGGTGTAAAATCATAGTGTATAACGAAAGTTTTCTTTCTCTATTTATTACTTTTATTGTACATAAGAAAATTCATTAAATACAAAATAGCCTAATTAGTTTCCCTATATTATGGATTGCCATGTCTAACCGCGTGGATGTGAGGTATTTTATACCCAACACAAACAAACACAAACATATGGACAAACACCAACGCTCACAAAAAAACACACTTCACTAATTTATATTAGGCTAAGACTGCTTTCTTATTCAATTTTCTTCACTGACTGATGTTAAACACAAGGACGAGGATGTGTTCATCGATGGCTGCCGTGAACTCATGTGGCACGTGAATGTCAACAACAACAGCAGACGAATACATATGCTATATAGAGATAAACTAAAAAATGCATACATTTAATTACGGTACTTTCGATCGATCTGAAATTTTGATACAATGTATTGTCATCCAAGATCTATCTGTGGTAAAATTTTCAGATCTCTAGGACCACCAGAAGTGGTTTAATTTTTCGTTGGCAGATTTGAAAAATTGTGGACAGACAAACAAATCCACAGGAACAAAAGCGAGTAAAACGTGGGTAAAAAGTAAACAATATTCTTTTAATATTTTCCTCATATTGAGTATATCAAATCAGGTTTTTCGATTACTAAGACTATCGGGTCCGAATAGCGATCAGATTAATAGATACGATTTTATTAATTTACGATATTTTCATTGATTCAAGCAAACATTTGTCCACCTATTATAAATATATTAAATTTGGGGGCCCCTGGCATTAGCGCGTTCAGACCTCCCCCCCCTTAATCCACCATAGTACTTTCTCCAATTTTACTATCATTGTTAGTATCTTATTTAATCTATTCAAATGCTTTATCCCAGTGCCCAGTTCAAATTTTGTTTATAACGCCAAAATTCAAGTTAAGTATTTACCTTAATTATTCGAGAGGCTCAAGGGCTTTATGAATTGGATATGGCTGATAAACTTCAATATTGTCAATACCATTCTCACGTGACCTAGTGGCCTTACAAATAAAGGGGCTACACTTTATGAAAAATAAAATGTAAAGATTAACTAAAAAACAAAAACAAATTATCTCTAAGACCTGTTTATTACATGTACATCAAAATAAAGTCTTTTTTTTTGGCTGTGTTAAGAAAATTCTAAAAATATTAACATCATGACAAAACAAAAAAAATTAATATAAATGAAAATTAAATGAATAATTTGATTACAATAAACTAAATCTTTTTAATCAGACTTAATGTTAACGCTTTATTGTGTTTTCAGCTGCTTTAAATTTGTTGTAACAAAAATAAATAAATTTGATGCATAACTTGGCAAAAAGGTTCCATAAATATTTTCAAAGTCAATATTATAAAAGTATGTCTATAAAGTATGTCACGCTTTTTTGACCATTTTTAACTCCCCCCTCCCCCCCCCAGTCATAAACTGTCACAAATCTTGGACCCCCCCAAGTACGTCACACTTTCAAAGCAAAAAATTATTTTTTTATTAACAAAATAATTAAAATTTAATATAAAGCACTGACATCACATATTGCCGGACCCCCCACCCCTCTGTCACAAACTGTCACACTTTCTGAGACCTCCTCCCCCCACTCTGGAGTGTGATATAATTTATGGATGCAGTGATGATTTTTGTGTTTTCTTCTTCTTCTTATTTTTTTTAAGAAGTCTTCTTTTTTCACACCTTGTTTTATTGATTTCTTTCTTAAGATAATTTTAAAAAAAAACTATAGAACAATTCAAATCAGCAAGTTACTCCTAATACATAAACTATGACAACAGTGAAAGCAATGTATTCCAGACAAAAGAAATCATGAACAGTACAGTGAAATTTAAACAAAAAAATTCTTCTGATACTTATTTTATAAAATCAAATTACAATGTAATTGTAACTACATTTGTACAAAATATTTTGGGACAATTCTGTATGAACTGAAATCAATTTCAATAAGTGGTTGAACAGGATAAAAGAATCAAATTTTTTCATTATTTAATGAAAAATAGTAACAATTTTACAAAATAAAATTTATCTTTGAGCATCTGTTATCTGGTCATTTATAAAACCATAAAAATTCTAAAACTTCACATAAATAAGAGTATCATAATGCATAAAATGTCATAATCCAAGCCACATTACTAGCCTAACAACTCAGAAACTCCTCAAGATTATTATTTTTTGTTTTAAAAAGTATGATGATTTTGTTATTTATTTTTTTAAAAGACCTGGTAGAAATATAAGACATTTTTAAGTTTAAGAAATGTATGGAATAATTAAACAAATTTAAATTTATGCACAGGTACACTTGACCTTTTTAAAATTACTAAATATTACTTGCATTGAAAGTTAATATTTTAAAAGAAACTAATTTGAAGAGCTGAAAAGTGGAGTGCATATCTATCTAATAGAAAAAAAGTGTAACATGTATTAGCATTCAGGTTTCACAAAATTAAGAATCCATTGGGTTAAATACTCAAGAAATAAACATTATAATCCTTTTAGAGACTTGTTCAGAAAATATAGACCATTCTTCATGATCCAAGACTGTTTCTGGAATGTAATCTCAGCAATATACCAGTATTATTGTATCCTATTTAAAATAAAAAATTCAACAAAAAAAAACAACATTGTCACCAATTTTTCAAGAATTAGTCATTTGAATCCATAAATAAAAGTTCAAAAAAGGTGTTTTTTTTTAAAAATAATAAAATTAGGTATATTATTTGCACAGTTTAAAAAATGAAGTTCATTTGTTTAAAGTATCATATGGTTAAATTTAATCATGATTATTTTAAAAGTATTTTGCATAACCAAACTGCTAAATGCATAGACATATTATTAATATTAAAGTTAAGAATATCTAAAATAAATTTTAGAATTAAAACATTTTCAGTTCACTCAAACCTTATTCACCAATTCTAATTATGATTTTGATTCTGATTATGTTAAATGAAGATATCCTTTTATCATATTTAATATTTAGAATCTCATTCGGTACTTACATAAGTGTTTTGTGATATTATTGTATAAAACATTATATTTTACAATAGTATTATGGTGTGGTATAAAATGGTTTAAAGAACTGATTACAAAATCCTTATTCAAAGAGTTCTTTCACGGATGAAATAAATGCATTACAACCTGTAAAGTAGTAAAATGGAGCTCTAAAGAGCTAATTGTTATACCATTGCATCCGATGAATGATTTAAAAAAAATTATTTTGCAATCATTTTGGTGTATATTAATCAACACTTAAAAAAATATACATATTTCATGGTCTCTATCAAAAATATAAGAATTTACCAGTACAGCTGAATTAAAATGAATGATAGGCAATAAAAGCTGACTATAGTCAATATACTTTTAACATTTGTTCATTTCAACATCAGAAAAAAAAATATTGGCAAGACTTATAGATAAATTTTATTCCAGACAACTTTTATGAGAAAATTTTAATTTACAAGCCTGTGTCACTTTTCATTTCCATAAGTTCCTTATTTTAAATAAACTATTGTAAGAAAAGATCCAGTGTATTAAATTCAATACTTGTTTGTTGTTTTTTTGTTGTGTTTTTTAAAATAATTTATTCATGAGGCACCACTTTAGATGTACTATGATTTGTTATTTTTATTAATTAAATGAATAAAGATTACTGATTATATGGTATTTTATGTTAATCGCTTTACAAAAATGAACAACAAAAGTGATTGTATTTAAAAAGTAGATAATTTTCATACAACACCCAAACGCCCCATACTTCTTTGAATCCTGTGCATTCTATGGAGCAATTATACCTTTTTTTCCTGAACTTAGAGTGTGCTTTTTGTGTGCGTTTTTTAAAATAGAAAAAAATATTTTAGTAAACAATTTTAAACATAATTGTTTAAATTTAACCCTTTTTTCAGGAATATACTAAATAAAAAATTGTGAAGATTGGTGAATTAAAGAACAAACAAAAAAAAACAAAGGAAAAAAAAAGTTAACTTCCAAAAATGCAAGGACCAAAATGAGAAGAAAAGTGTACTATTATTTTCCCTTTCAGCCAAAACAAGACTCATTACCTAAAGTGCAGGAAATCTTTCAGGCTTTTAAAGAAATAAACAAATCATTGAGCAGACTATAAATGAATATAAATATTTCCATCTTATGCAATGTGAGATCTATTAAGTACCAAATAACTCAATATATATATTTACATTAAAATTATAATTTTGATCATTTTATAAACTATCATCTCAAACATCACTAAAATAAACTTCTTAAAAACAGCCTGAAAAAGTAGCTCATGTTTTACATGTGGTAAGGATAACAGTAAGAACATATCACATTTTAAATTAAGTTAAATTAATTTTTTTAAAAGAACAAATATTAATAAATAGTACTTTTCTTAAGGTATAGCAATTATGCAGTGAAAAAAGGCAGTAAATTTATAATTGGTCTATGACATACAAATTTTATCTAAAAAAGGTTTAAAATGGTATAAATTACAGTTAAATAAAATAAATTTACAAAAAATTTTGTCTTCTAAAAAAACTCTATATATAATCTAGTCACTTTTGAGAAGGGTCAATCCACTTTGTGCTGTTTCATTATTTTAAATGACCATCTTTTTTAAGAATTGCACGTAGATTGTTGAAGAAGCCAGTCATGGATGTTGGTAAAGCAGAGTCCACCAATGCTTTAGGAATCATCCCTTTAATATCAGGTTGAATAAATGTCACCAATCGAGTACTATCAGGTTTGCTATTGAAACAGGAGTATATTTTATATTAGAGTAAATAAAATACAAAGAAATGTAAATTTAATTAATTCTTCAAAATTTAAATGATGAACAACAAAGAAGCATTAATATTTCTCTTGCAAAGCTAGAGTCAAAAATTATTATTCTTTTTAAAGTTTGTTGTTGCTTTGTTACCAGTAAGTGAGTAAGATACGTGACTGTGACACTAACACGCGCGTGACGATGAAATCAAATCATTTTCTTAATATTCCAGTGCATGTATATAATATTATTAATATACACGTCATCACTCTTGTAGGTCGAATTCTGACTTATTAAATATAAGTGTTTTGTGGAATAATGGAATGAGATTTATCTTGAATTATTAGTATGCTCTAAAGAAGTTTGAGTTAAGTGGTCAGGTGAAATTTTAAAAAGTATGATAAAAGTACTTGATCAGATATTAAGAAAAGATCTTCCACATAGCTGAATGCCAATAAGTAATTCTTTTGACCACATAAAATTACGCCAGCCTTGTGTGAACACAGTTACTGTCTATTTACACCCAGTGGTAAAACTAGTTGTCACTTTTAGTTCCCAGTACAGGAGAGGGGGACTGGAGATTGAGAGTGTAGTAATTGTCCCAAAAGTCCCTGGTGGAAAAGTGACTGTACAAGCAATGTAAAGTAGAGAGAAGTTTTAAACAGAGCTTTTTTAACATTCCTCTTGGTTCAATGACTTAACATATTATAATAAGATAAAGAGTATTAAATAGATCTCAAAAGAAGGCTCAATAGCTTCCACCTCAGATGCCTGCGCCGCATCCTAGACATCAAATGGCAAGAGAAAGTCCCCAACACAGAGGTCCTGGCTCAAGCAAACATGAGTAGTATTGCAGACGCCTCTGCTGGCTTGGACACGTCAAGAGGATGCAAAGTGGTTGCATACCCAAGGATGTGCTTTACAGCGAGCTGGCAACAGGGAAAAGGTCGGTTGGTCGGCCATGTCTCAGATACGTGGACATATGCAAGAGAGACATGAAAGTAGCCAACATTGATATACAAAACTGGGAAAACCTGGCAGAGGATAGGTCCATGTGGTGGGCTATAGTGAAAGAAGGATCACTAAGAGCAGAGGAGCAAACTAGGGCAGAAGCAGTCGGGAAAAGGGCGAGGAGAAAGGCCAGGCAACACTGCCCCACTGCTTTCGTGTGTGTGTCATGCAGAAGAGACTGCCACTCAAGGATTGGTCTCATCAGCCACACCAAGAGCTGCAAATAATAAAGATAAATCTATCGTCTTTCGTAGACGGACAGATGCCATACATGACAAAGAGAGACACGTTATCAAATCAGGAATCAAAATATATCTGTAAAAATGGTTGCCATAGTGATAGTGGGGTGGGAGGTGTCTTAACAATACTCTAGCTCTTAAGAGGAAATTTTTTTCTTTCTTATTATTTCGTCAGACTTGAAATGTGATTTGAGCTAACACTCAGCAATGCAGTGCTATAAAAATTTCATTGCTGTCTTCAATCTGGATGACATCTTGATTAAAGCAATGACCAAATAATTTATGGATCACCAAAGTAAATGTGATTGAGGCAGGAGGAAAACGGGAACATGGGTGTCTTTTGCATTGAGAAATAATGCACTGCGATTGAAAAATTACAACTTAACAAGTCAAGGCATCAAAACTACAGGTGTTCAAACATATCCCTCGATTTATACAAAATATATCAAGATGGACAAGGGCATCACTTTAAAAAAAAATGACAACATAAAACATAACCTCTGTTATGCTTGGAGATCGACGGAGTTATATATTTCAGAAAAGTTTTCACAAAAGGATGAACAAATGACAAAGGCTGAATTAATGCAGTTGAAAGGATTTGACATTGATAATCTAGGGACTGTAAACTCTATGAATAACTAAATAAGTTTTAAAAGTTTAACTCATTTATCTCAGCTTTTATCTTAGAATTTTTATCTTAGAATGAAACAGGTCAGACTATTGCACCTGACTGGATATTACAGTAATTTGTATAATGTACATGTTCTGATACTGAGCTTCCAAGTTCTTTTTTTCCCAGAAATGTTCTATGGTGTTTCAGAGACAAAAGCCCACAATTTAAGTGTCATGACATGATGTAAGTTAATTGAAGACCTGATATAATATTAAATACAAAATAAAACATTTACATTTTGTGTGCCAGTCTTTTTATTCTTCATATGTGCTGATCGTGTCATTTTCATTTTTTGCAAAGTGTTGCTGGTTTATTTGTTACAAAACACTTTCTAAAAAATATGTATTTATGTTAAGACATTGATCCCTTATTGATTTTTTGAAATATAAGCAAAAGGTATAATTTTTAACAATGTTTTATTCATGCCATGACATTGGATCTCTTGATAACCTTCTAATGTCCTTTAAGACCAAATGATAAAAGTTTGTTGGATATTGGAACAAAATATTGCAAGAATCTGATTGAGACTTATTTTGCTTTATATGCGAACTTAGATTTACAAATCTCATTATCTTTTTTATATTTATTGTGTTATTGTGTTTTTAATGAGGAGGAAAGGTTTCTTTATAATACTCTAAAACTGCAAAGTGAGCTAATGTGTTATGATAGTCTGAAAATTAACTGAATGAATGTTCACATCACTGACATAATTTAATTTTCCGAAATCATCAATTTCAAATTAAATAAGTGGGTCATAGATGTAAGGCACTAAAAAAAAAGACCTGGGTAGTCGAGATATAAAGGTGTTAATGAGAAAATTCCCAATCTTATACATTGAAGTACCATGTCCTATTTTTATGTGTAGATTAGCTAATCTACATAACAGTGACCTAGTTTAGTCATAAGCTGGGCTTGTTTAGTGCAAAATTTAAGTTACAAGAAACTTGTATGTATAATTATTTCTTTAAGGGCTTAATGACAAAACAAAAGTTCAAATGTAAAACATGGTCAGTGTTTAACTGATATGATTAGATGTGGAAAACATATCTCCTGAGAGGCGTTGCAGAATTAAATAAGCTTTAGCAAAGCTAGAAAACTAGACTCTGTGTAGGCAGTTTATTTCAGAAATATACTGTCTTTCATTAATGTATTTATTATTTGCAAAATTAATCAGTTTGGATCTTTTTAAAATAGAAAAATAAAAAATATAGAATAAATTAGGGCTTACTCTGGTATAGAAATACACATCATTCCACAAGGATAATTCCATCCTCTAACAAAGTCATGCTCAGGTGGACACTCCTCATATTCAATGCTAGTTCCTGAAAATTAATTTAGTTTCAAACATATAATTTACAGGGTTTGGTGGTCTTAAAAGAATTAAAAGCTTAATTACCCAATTAGATATTTGAACATATAAAAAATCTTTCTAAAAATGGAAACTGTAATAATAAAATATGTACCATTGGTTGATATAAAGTCATTTGATTTTATTGTCATGATTGCATCAATGAAGTCTCTTGGTGATATAAGGCCCATAGCTGCACTGTTTGTCATAGATCTTATTATTCGAATATCCTGAAATTTTTTTAAAGATCATAACATAAGCTTGTATAAAAATGCTTAAATTATTAAATGACCTCAATATAGTTAGACTACTAAAAAGTGCAAGTTAACATATTTTCTATCTTTGATTAGGATCTTTTGAGAAAAGTATAACAAACATTTGTAATAGGTGAAATATTAACAATGTGGCAAAGGGAGACACCACCCAAGACCACATTCAAATTCCAATGCTGCTTATAATTATAAGTACATGTACATTAATAACTTAAATATAGCCAGTCAAACGCTTTCATTTCAATACCAGTTCATGATTGAATCAAGTTAAATTAAAATAATAATAATAATTCTCTTTTATATTACACTATCTCTTTTTGTAAGATTACTGATAGTTATTTGAACTGGGTGAGATACAAAGAATATGTTTGCCAATTGTTACTAGTTAACATATAAAGAGCTCAAGGGAAGAAACGGCTATGTCAATTTTTTTAATTTTGAGATATTCAAGTTTTAAAGTTCAAAATAATACAGATTTCTTATAAATTAACTTAATAGATTTGAATTTTTAATAGGGTCAAATACATAATTTTTTCATAGAACCACATTCACAACATTCTATTTTTGATCCTCTATCAGATATATAGGATAACTAAAAAATTTCAAAAATGTCACATAGCCGTTTCTTCCCTCGAGGTCTTCATATGTTAATGTAATGTGTGTTTTCAACAACTAAAATTGGGACAACCAGTAAGCAATGATTATTCCATTTCCCTATTATGCCAGGGTGGTTAAAATTATTAACAGATTTAATAGAAACGTGCATCGCTAAAAAAAATCTTAATATTTTTAAAAAGAATTCTGCGCAAAGTAATAAAAAAGACGCAAAGTAATAACAAAGACGTCTGGGAATTTTATTTTCACTTACAGGCGTAACTTGCTTGAGAAGTTGGATACTTCTTATATCTTTATCCCATTTCCTTCTAAGGCAGTCATTGTCTGTTGGGTCAATATAGTTAAAAAGTATTTCTTTGGAGCAGTTGTATTCAGTTTGACCCCTATAACTGTGATGAAAAGTATGATCTTAAATCATTATTAAGTTTAGTGCTTTTCAGAGTAATAATATTTTACCCAGGTAACATGGGTCACGCAGTTACCATGAACATATTAAACTTATTATTTATACCCTGAAAAATAATGGTAGAAACAATACAAGATCTTTCCAACTAAAATAAACTTGCACCCAAGTAACACACGTTTATAAGCGTCCCTCATGTTTTGATGCCTCTCAACTATTTTGATTTCTAAATGTGCATTGCCCCTTTAAACTGCTGATTTATTACATCAATAAATTGAGAATATTTCAGGAAATAAAAGAAAATATTACACAACCAACTAAACTTCCAACACTGAAGAACCTTAGTACAGTTATTTGAATAGTATTTGTTAGTGGAATAAGTGGTATCAGGAGTGGGCTTACAACACGACTGCCAGAGGGGTGGGTATACCCCAACATGCCCAGGTCAAGTCGAGCTGACCAATGGTTGACACTGAGTCACAAACACCAGAGTTTCATGACTCAAATGAGAATGGCGCATTGCCCAAACAACTCATACTTTAACAGGCTTGACCTCAACAGGGACTCAAAATACGGGCATTGCAGCCTAACCTCTGAGACAGTGGTGCACCGGTTGACTTCGTGCCCCTCCGTAGACAAAGCCGGGGAAGATAGGGCAGCAAGTGAGTCCTACGCTCAGACAGTTTTGTATGGCACTGCCCAGCAGATGGAGCAGGTTGCCCAGGTGTTAGCCAAAGGTTTAAGAGAGTAATCTCAAGCTTCCTGAATATGCGTTTGGTTTAGTGGAATAAGAGCTATTGGGTACCTTAAGTTACTATTGGCATTGTAATGTTACACAGAGCATTATGTACTATGCAAAATTAAAAAATGGTCTTCCTATACCCACTAAAATTTTCTTTGATATAAATGTAAATATAAATATAAGTTCTAGTGGGGCTGGGCCGTCGAGAAGGGGTGGGCTCGACGGACGAGTAGGGTCGCTGACTTGACAACGTTGCCCGCGACCTGAAACCGACAACTCCTGGCAGGCAATGCCGAAGTCCGATATGTTAGGTGTTAGTCACATATGATTACAGTCGCTGTACGGATCTTAGACAAAGCATCTTAAATGCATTGTCGATGATGAGAACCAAAGTACCTGTTGAGGGTCGGGTAAATCCGAAGCGACCGTTTCGTCCCCCTCATTTTACTAGCAACGCCATTGAGCGGTGCTGGTTTAGGGCAGGAGCGCCAGTACGGATTAGCAAAAGGAACCACGAAGAACGCAGCGGACACCAGCTCTGAGGAAACCTTCCAGTGGGGGTTGCACCCTAGGTAGGGCATTGATGATCCCCCGCATAGCGGCGGTCCTAACCATTGAGACTCGTATGCTTTGCCGGGGTGGCGCCAAAGTGGTAGCGGGTCGTAGTAGGGAAATTCCACCCCTCCTTGTGAGGCCAAACTTAGTGGGAGGCATCTTCGACTTTCTGTCCTGGATGCCCAGGTGGCCGCTTCAGAAGCAACCGCTCGGGGGGTTCCCAGCTGTTATGTCCATTTCTGGGGGAGGGGGCCAGATAGCTGGGAGGGTCTTCCAGGAAGACCCATGAAGAGCAATAGGCTCGGGGCTTCTGATTTTCTTCCACATGTAGGATCATTAGTGGGGCTGGGAAAAGAAATAATCAACTAGAAACACACTTGCATAAATATTAAATTTAAAGCTCTTATTTTTTTAAAATCTTTTTGATTCATTAGTAGTAATCATATAAAATACACTATTCTGTTAAAGTACATTGCTATTGACATTTTAATTTTTGGTAACTGTTGAATCACAGCTAGTTATCTCTTTTACACAATAGTGAAATAACTGTACAAAGCAACAACAACAAAATTATTTTAAATAAATGGAAAACAAAAACCCTCAACCCTATACTTTTCACTAAATAATCCTCTTGAAGGCAATGTTATCTCTCAGCTGCAGCAACTTGTTCAGAGTTATCTATTTAAAAAAAAAGTCCCCCACAAAACCACTCCAAACCATTCAAAAGCTTTGATCAGTAAGTTATTTGTGACGACTGGTTTTTTATCTTTGAGGGCTAGAGGAAGACTGTTTTTTTATCATACAGTCATACAGCTCAAAAAGAGAAAAACTTTTAAAGTAAAGAATAATAATTAAGTTCATAGAACTTAATCCATATGAACTTTAATTTTTTTTGTATAGCCCATGAAAAACCTAACCAGGAAACTTACAGGTAACCATGATCAAATCCTGGACATTTGGAATGTTTGTATTCAACAAGGATGTCTTTCTGAAAATTGAAAAAAATAAGAACAATAAAGTAAGACAGTGTTGAAAGAAAGTAATTTAGATCAGGTTCTTTCCTTGACAATGTTCTTTCTGATGCTGTTCACTTTTTTATGAAGTACCCAGTACATTAAAAATACTGAAAAGGTTATCCTTATGATTCAATTAAAAAAGTTATATTTTTCTTAGCCTATGTTTCTTAAAATCTGGTGATTAGTTTGTAGGTAAGTAATATGAATAAAATAGCCTTAGGAAGAGCCAGTGAATGAGGCTAAGATGAAAAGGGTCAAAGACAAGTGGTTAAGTTAGTAAGGGTAAGAAGCAAGAAGGTGAGAGGTTAGGTTGCAAAGGATTAGGGCAAGAAATGTATTAAATTAGTTATCATTGGTTTAAGAAAGTTCTGAGGGTTTTATTTTATCTCATTGCAACCCAAAGCTTTTCCTAGCCACATCAAAATTAATCCATGCTAAAAAAATTTGAGTTTTAGTATATAACAGCAATGAACATTAAGGAATAAATTATTTTATAATAAATTAATAAAGATAATATTGATAATTTAAAAAAAAATAACAAATGAGCACTGTGGCCAAGCGGCATGGGCATTTGGGTGACGTCCTTTTTATGGCAGGGATTTCCAGGGTTTAAAGGTGTCCCTGAGTCTACCCAGCTCTGACTGGTATCTGACAAAGGTTGGGCGTAAAGTAAAGACAATGTGCTAGCCACACAATTCCCCTGTATGCCATGGCTACAGAAACTTATGAGCCATTTACTTGACCTATAGGCCTATGGTCTGTAAGGGAAATTTACTTTAATTAAAATAAAATAATAATTTTTTTAAATTGTATAACAGAAGATTAAGAAATGAAGCTAAATTTTGTGTGACAACATTTATAGATTGCCCCTAACTTGGTGCTGAATTCCCATGGCTATCCCAATTTTTCCATAAATTTCTTTTCTTACACTTATTTATTATATTTAACATTCCCAATTTGACACCATATTACATGGTTGCTATATACATTTAATCAGAAGATAATTATTATTCAAGGCTCTGATTAGCATTAGAATGTAAGCAAGGCTAGTAGTAGTATTTACTAGTAAATCATTATCATATTATTATACTCTAGTGATGGCTAAAAGATAAAATGTAAATTTCAATACATTTTCATTTTTTTAAAAATTGGACAAGGACTAACTTAACTTATAGCTAACAGTTTAGTATAGTATAGTGCAACAGTGGCCAAACTGCGGCTCGCGAACTGCATGGGCTCTTCTGTGTTCACATTGCAACTTGTCAATAATTTATGAAATGAAAACTTTTCGTTTAAAATATGTAATTTAATATAATAAATAAATGAAAGTTTTAAAAAAATCTTAACTCATAATGGGTTTAAAATAATATGGGTTTCATTTAAATTTTAAAAGATTTAGGGAGCGATTGGTTTTGGACTGATTGCAGGAAAAGAAATACAAAGAAGAAAATATAACTTTTCTATCAGAATGGGAAGAGGACTTTGCATTTATCGATAAAGATTGTTAGCCAATGTCTCATATGCCAAACACCACTAGAAAATTATAAAGTTAGCAATATTAAGCGATACTATGAAAAAGTCATGAATAATTTTCATCGACATATCCTCTGCAATCTGAATTAAGAAGAAAAGCAAGCGTAAAAGAGTTAAAGTCGGGAATGTGTCAGCAGCAGACACTAGTTTCTGTTTTCAGCAAAGAAGGTTTCACTTCAACTGAGGCAAGTTATTCCATCGCTTGGAACATTTTGTGTGCTGAACAACCTTATTCTAATGGAGGGTGACCCGTCAAAACAGCCCCTGACAAAACAGCTCCGACATAACAGCCCAGGTCAAAACAGCCCCTGTTAAAATGGCCCCGGTAAAATCAGCCCCGGACAAAATGGCCCCAGTCAAAACGGCCCAAGACAAATCGGCCCTGGTCAAAACGGCCCCAAACAAATTGTTGACATTTTGTTAAAACAAAATTTAATTTTTTTTGCATATTAACCTTTTGTCAATTTTTTCACCCTTAAAAAAAAGTGATCAAATTGTAAAATTATTTGTTGTGATGTTATTATATTATTTCTTCTCAACAAACAATTGTGACTTTGTGCCATAGAAGGAAGTAATATTTTAGTCGCGTGCTGGAGTGCTGGCTGATGAAGTTCTGTGTGCCGACTGTGGCACGAGTGTCATAGGTTCACCATCAATGGCAATGGTATAGACCTTACTGCCCTGGCCCTTACAGTTAAATTAGAAGTTTTTAGTTAGAACACAAAATAAAACTAGATTCCATAAATAAATGGAATCACGCAGTGTCTGAGTGAACTGGGTCTGTCATTATTTTATGTGTTATTATTATTTATTTAAAATAAAAATAAAATATTTTTGAATGAATATAAATAAAATATAGTATAGATCATAATTTATATTAATTATTAATTTATTTAATATCTTATCTTATCTTATCTATACAGACGCTCCTTCTATGCAGAAGATAGTTGCGTCCACAGACCATGATAGATGATCTGTAGGCAAGTGATGCAGCGTTCACAGGCCACGGCTTTGTGGTTTCCACGCATTACCCAGCCGCCTAACTACATGTAGTGTTAAGTACCCATTCGGAGCGGGGCGACTCAGGGACACCCTGGGCCCCGGGAACAAACCCTTGCCTTCACACGGATTTGAACCCGTGACCATCAGTACGACAGTCCAGTGCGCTGCAACTCGACCACCGCGTAATATGAAGATTAAATTACAATTTTTCAGTAGTAATAATTATAATAATACATCACAATACTCAATACATGTATTATTAATAATTAGTTTAATTAATAATAATTAATTAACATCTAAGTCTAAGTCTATTACTATTATTTATATTAACTTTAACGGTATTTAATTTCAACTTACAGTTTTTTTAGCAGTATGCCATCCATTATTATCATTTAAATATTCCCGTAGAGTTTCTACAGTTTTCTGACCTAATTCTTGCAAATATTCTAAAGTGGGCATTTTGATGTTTTGTCCCCGTGATTTAAGAAGCATACATCAGTCCAGTCACAAGCTTAATTGTTTACAAGCAGCAACCAATAACGATGCTACTTTTATAAATAGTTAATAAAAACCAATCACATGACCAAGGCGGTGTAAGTTTTTCCAAAGCTACCCTAAACATTCGTTTTCACACACAACCCGTCAAAATAATTAACTATGGATAATGCAATAGAAAAAATGGAATTTTACATTTAAAATGAAGATTTTATTTATACATAAGTAACAGTAATGATCATACATAGGAATAAATTTATATTTTAATTAAGTTATGCGTGGAACCAATATTTGTATGTTTTATATTTTATATTCTCACATTACTCACAACTCACTCTCACGATTCAATGGGTGAAGTGGAAACTACCGAGCATAGAGCCTAACCTTTTTGAATTAGTTGTATCAAATAAAAGTTCTCTACTTTAAGTTCTGAAATAGATAGTTTAAAATAATTTAAACCTTTGATATCAAATTCCTTTGAAATCATTGAGTCAGAAATGAAAATGGCGGGGCGTGTGCCCGAGGGACTTGAAAAAAAAATGCGTCTCTAAACTAGCCCCACAAACATATGGGCAAACACCAACGCTTATCAATTGAAAACACTACACTAATTCATATTGAGACTGTGTTCTTATTCATTCTTTTGAATGATTTAACTCCCCTATTAAAATCTTTTTTGTTTTGTTTACCTCTATTTATTTTACCAAACAACTCATAAGCGCCGCACAACGTTTTAATACAAGTATGAGCTAACGGGGTTAAATATGTTTGTATGTGAAAGAAAATAGCAGACGGATAAGAGATGCTTATATAGAGATAAACTAAAAAATGCAATAATTTAATTACGGTACATTCAATCGATCTGAAATTTTGATACAATGCATTGTCATCCAAGATCTATCTGTGGTCAAATTTTGAGCTCTCTAGGACCATCAGAAGTGGTTTAATTTTACGTTGGCAAATTTGAAAAATGACGGACAGACACGAAAGCAAGTTAATAAAAACGTGTTAAAAAATGTGCTCCTCTAATAATAATTTAGCATTATTATTGTGTCAAAATGAAAATTTCATAAAAATTGTCACGGCTACGGCAAATTTTCTGACATCATTTGGAATTTGGTTATTAAAAAAATTTTTTTTTAAACAAGTGTGATAAATTTAAAAAAATTACAGCATTCATCCTTTTTCCCACTTCCATTTCATTGGAGGTCTTTGTCTTATAAACAAATTTTGTTTTGTTACTCAGCTTAACATACTAAATGGTGTGAATTATTAAAAACTATTTTGCTTTGACGCAAATGACACAAAACCGTAAATTTCTTAAGACTTAAGTCTAAAGGGAAATCTTTGAACACATTTTTTTCATAAAAATAATTTCGTATTTATCTGAATGACTTTCATAGTGGCTAAATTATTTAAAATTCAAAAGATTTCGGGGTGGGGAATAGAGGTTAATCTTTTGGAAAACCCGTAGTTTTTATTATTTTAAAAAGTAATTGATTTCAATTGTTTTCATAATAATTTATCAAAGGTTTAATTTAAAAGTAAAAGATAAATTTCTTTTCTAAAGGCTCTTACCATGATGTCAAATACTTCTGGAAAAAAATAAATATGTCTTACCACATTTAAGCATTAAAATTTAAGGACGAGAGAAGGTGTAATAACACCTACTTGTCACTCAATATGCAAGAGATGATAAATGCAAATTGTGTGAATTCAAGCAAAGTTCTGTATGAAAGGCTAATTTTTAAAAAAAGTGTAAACATTTAAAATTTAAATTTGTACATTCATCAGCAGCTAAGAGGTTGTGAATACTCTTTACTTGTCTTTACCAAACTTTAAAAACTGATGTTTCTCCAATCGCCATGACCCTTTTCAAATAGCATATTGATGAAAGTCCCAAGCTTAAGTTAACATGGGCGGAATTTTTAAGACTGTTTCTAAATTAAAAAATTGACATTTTAATTACAGATTTTGGAATAATTTGTACAAGTAATTTCACCAATGTTAACAAGTAGGTGATATCTTATCTTCATGAGTACTCTTGAGGTTGATCTTTATACATTTTTACAATTTCATCCCTAAAAAGCCGAGGGTTTTTTGTTTTGAAATTCTTCTATCAAGGGTTCCATGTAAATCAAAGTGCTAAATTATTGAAAATTAAGTTTGTGAACATTTCCAAAATCCATCTTTCAAATTTGTTTTAAAGATTTAAATGAATAATAAATACCACTTGAAGTTATTAGAAGAGTCCAACAATGAATGCAAATAAAGCAATACTTGTTGAAATTAGCTCGAAAGGCCAATTTAAACTTTTCCATTAATGTGTAAATGGCCTTTATTATAAAATGGTTGATTGAACATGTGAACTTATATCATCAAGTGCTTATTTGAACTTTGTGATTTGTGCATAATTTTTTCATGGGTGAATGCTGCCATGAGTGAGTGATCAGGTGACATGTGAAATAAAATGAATTGAGACACAAAGGCAGTCGCTTTACAAATCATAGCCTTGATTGTTTGATAAATTAAATTACTGGTACATTACACCTTCATCAGTACAAATGCAAAATAATTTAATTTGTAACAATATGAATGTAATTTTACTTTTAATTCACATTATAAATTTACACTGCCCATAATAAATTATAGAAGAATTGACTGTGACTAGGTGATTACCATGAATTACCAACAAACATTGATTTTCAATTATTAACTTTAGTATATCTACTCTAGACTTTAGTTGTAAAAATGCTAAGAAAACTGGAATAAAAATTCATTTGTGTTAGATCCTTTTTCTTTAAAGAAACAACCATGATTGTAAAGTTGTAAAAATTGAAACACTAAGATTATTTCAAGCTTAAGTTTTCAGGAATTTTATTGTTTGACATTGGAAGAGGTTGGATGCAAGATGCATTGACAGGTTCATTTTTTAAATAAATAAACAATGCTAAAAAATGCATCACTTAACTAAAACATGTTATGGATTGTGGTGCTAAATGCCTGTATCAATGTCCAAATGAAATAGAGTAACATCAGCTACTCTACTATACAAAGCTTAGTGTAATTTGATTTATAATTGCACATATGTTTTTTAATGTACCAGGTATTAGTGCATCACACTTTTAAAAGATTTTATTCAAAACATTAGGTCTTTGATGAGTTCTTAAAGATGCATTGAAAAAGCTCCTGACAAAAAAATTATTCCTTCTGGTGATACTTAATTATATTACTTGATAAAAAGCCATGACTTTGCATTGGTAAATACTTTTTTTTAAAGAGAAATTTTGTAGAAGTTAGACTTGTCTTTAAGTTTATCTAATCTTTTAATGCTGTGCATAGCTTGGATATTGCCATGTCGCTCAAAGAACCAAATTTCATGATTTATTATGGAAGTGAATGTTTATATTATAAAATTGTACTTTTAACTGGTAATTAAATTCATATATAAAGAAGTATTTTTTTCCTAATAAAACCAGAGCTGAGCCAAGTGTGAGGCTTTAAAATTTTAAATGTGGTGTGTCCAAAATTTTTTCTCTACATTTAAAGTATGGTACTATTACAAACTACCATAAAGAAAATGAAAGCGAATGGAGGATTACACTTAAAAAAAAATTATCATTGGTGCTCCGCTATATTAGGAAAACAAGAAAAAAGTATATCTGCTGATAAAATCATTTAATAAATATGGACATTTATTAGTATTAGCTGTTAATATATATGTGCCCAATGATATGTAAGATAGACTAAACTTGGTTTCTGCAGAGAAAATTTACAATATTGCTCACACTGGATTTTTAATATAGTTTTTAATCTGGACAAATGAAGAGAACATTAAATTGTTAATGCATTTGCTGAATAATAAAGTTAAAACCCTTGATAATATATAACATTAAAAAAAATAGCAGATGTAAATGGTATTTATTGATATAAATTTATTATGTCTAATTATATTCATGGAAAAGTTATTTCACGAAATATACAATCTTTAAAAAAAATTTTTTTATAAACTATTTTTTAATTAATTTAACATTCCTTTAAACCTATGTTAATAATAATTAAATGGTCCTTGCTCATATTGGTGTAAATGAGTGATTCAGTAAGAAAGGTCTTTCAACAAACCTACAGAAATTGTGTTTAATGTTCAATTTTTTTAAAGAAATTTAAAAACATCTTTAAAAAAACTTGAGAAATTAATTACTTGAGTAGATTGGAATATTAATAACTTAAAATGTCACTTAATGTAAAACACTTCATTGTAGACTTTTAAAAAGTATGAGCAATCCTCTTATCGTTGTCTGAATATGAACGATTTTTTTTTGTCAGCCCTGGACTCATTAAAACCCATAAACAAGCTGCTTTATTTCAATAAAATTACAAATATGATTTTTCCCATAGTTAAATTAACTAGATTAGATCCTTGTTTATGCCACATGGACTATAAGTTTGCAGAATGACTTATGACCCATGATTTTATCAACTGATGTGCAATAGCCTGACTAGGTGGCACAAAAATGCCATCTGGATGCTGTTGGGCTAACATCTGGGAAACTTCAGAATGTGAAAACCATCTTGCCTCTTCCAGTTCATCTTTGTCTATCTGTAAAATTTTATTAATAAAAATTTAATAACAAATGTATACGGTTTTCATGTTCATACTTGTACTATTTAGAAATATTAAAAATATTTATACATTTTCACTTACTACATTAATTTGATTATCTCAGATTTTTTTATTTCACACTTTGTTAAATTAAAAATATTTAAAAGGAAATTAATTTTCCTACCTAATTAATACAAAATATTTCTCTAGTGAAGAGAGATATTTTTGGCATATAACTACTGTATTTCAAAAATTATACAAGATAAAGCAGTGCACAATATTATTTCTAAAATAAAATATTTTTATTTTGATTTAGCACTGCAGAAACAAAATTGAAATACACTATTTTTTTCTTCTCTTTTTCATCCAGTAATAAATGTTACCACAATTGTATCTGTTCTAGCATGAGCAATGCAGCCTAACATCAGAGTTGCAGGGAAAGGCCAGGGTTGACTTGAATGATAATCTACTCTTCCAACTTTTATACCACTTTCTTCTTCTATTTCTCGTCGACAAGTGTCTTCTATAGATTCACCTAGAGAAATATTTTTAAATATTCAAATTTTAATGTTGAATTTTCACACTGAATCAGTGTTTCCTTAATGTACTTTTTGTCATTATACAAATCTTAAAGATGGGATAAATAAAAATGCAAACAATTAATACAACAATTTGTATACAATTTTAAATGTAAACTTTTCTGCATTTCATTTATTTGTAAAGATGGCTGAATTTTATGAAACATATACATTTTTTATATCATCCATAATTAAACATTAGCATTAACATTTGTTGTTTTATTTACACTTAATTTCATTGTCATTTTTAATATTTTCCTAGATCTAACATAATGGCATTTTATGATACACATTAATTAATCATTTCTTAGGAATGCAGAGGAAAGGCAAAAATTACAAGCATTTTTAGCTTATAAACTCATAAATATGTTGATATTTTAATGTTCTTTAAATTTAAGAAATAAAGCACTTCAAGTTTTAAATAAAAAGAGGACATTATTGTAAAATTTAAACTTTTTGTCTATCTAAATTTATTTTAAAAAATAAGTAAACTTAATCAACCTGTTAAAGAAATCAAACAAATTAAACTACACTTATCTATTTTTGAACAGTAAACCCTTAGGGACCATCCATAAAGTAGGTCACGCTCCAGAGGGGGGAGGGGGTGTAAGAAAGTGTGACAGTGTCAGGCCATGTGTGACGTCACAGTGTTTTATATTAAATTTAAATTATTTTGTTAATTTAAAAAGAACATTTTGTTCGAAAGTGTGATGTACTTGTCCGAGATTTGTGACAGGGGGAGGGGGGAGTTAAAAATGGTCAAAAATAGCGTGACATACTTTATGGACGGCCCCTTACCTGGTTCCATAAATCCAGCTAAACAAGAAAACATCTTAGGAGGAAACCTTTTTTGTCTACCAAGCAAACAACGCTTTTTGTCTGGTGACAAAACTAACATGATAAGGGATGGATCCACACGAGGGTAGCAGGTATTATGTACACCTGTAAGTGTAAGAAATGGGAAAACAATTATGATATCCACAAAAAAAATTGTTGAGTGTACTAAAGCAGCATCTTACAAACTTTTATTAACAGTAGTGGTTAGTGAGTAAAATTAAACACCTCAACAATAAATAAGATTCATGAAGCTAAGTATCTTAAAATAAAGTAAGTATTTAATCCTGCCGTACCAAGTGAAAGTGAAATTAATTTGGATTGTATTAGGCATTTGTATACTTACACTTACGAGGAACACAATCTTTTCTTTTAATTTTATGTTGATAAAATAAGCTTGAATTATAATTATATAACTGAGGTCTTTAGATATAATATCAAAACTTATACACTGTAGTAACCCCAGCGCATAGGTTGGGACCTCACTTGCTCTCTGGTATATAGGATATAGTAAAAATAATTTTAAAATTTATGGTTAAAAATAATGTACCTTTGTGACTGGAGCAATCTGCATTATTACAAATTTGCTTGTATCCTCCCTCAACCACTGTCTGTTTACTCCCACAAGTAGGACAGTATCTGATTTTGAAAACTAGATTATGAAAGATGATACACAAGAAAGAAAAGTATAAATGATGTCTAAAAATGTGTTAGAAGTCTTGAGGATTCCACAATTATTTTTAAAAAAAGTTATTTCAAAAAAACTTTTAAAATGTAATCCTTCAAACCCTACTTGTAACGATCCAACCAACACAATATGGAATGAGCTTCTGCAAAAATCCCTGCATGAGTGGCAGTCATCTGCATGGTTGCCGGAAATGGGCGCAACAAACTTGCCATCCGGATAGCACTGTGTATAAATGATATTAAAATGTAAAAGGAGGTAATGTTTAACTTATTTGTTATGACATTGACATGCATTAGTGTGTAAAAGTAAATGGTTATACATTTAGGCCATTTTGTAAATTGTAATTTAAAATTTAAGCAAAAAAAAATTTGCGCTAAATTTTTTTTAAGGTAAGCTGCTTTGGCTTTAGCAATGTAAGAAAGTAATTTAAAAAAAAATAAAATCTGTTATACATCAGCTGTATTGGTTAAAAGTGTTTGCATCTAAGAAGTCAACAAGCACAAACCTTAGAGGTAAACGTTGAGTCCTCTTGTTTTAACTCAACAGCAAACCATGGACTTGAGTCAGGATCCCAAGTTTCTAATCCCAAAAATATCATAGTTGTTTTTTCAGAGAAATTAGAAGGCAGCTGGTCAACGTTGAATATGGCAAATCTTTAGAGAGAAGAAATTATTTTTATAAACCCGAGATTTAAAATCAACACCTTCTTCAATTAAATTCTGTTTCAAATTGTTTGGCCTTATTTATATGCTTCAGTAAAACAAAGCTTAAAAATTCATCTAGTATAAGGATTCTTTCTATCTATGAAAATATTAATTAAAATAAATCTTAATATATTAAGTTTAAGTCATCGAAATTTCTTAAAATCTGCATTTATTACTTGAACTTCTGTTTCTTCTCCACAGACTGTAATAAAAAAGGCTCTGAATTTAAGAAGATAACAAATTTTGCTGAAGGGTTCTTTTTAGCAGTTTCTAATGCTGAAGGATCTTTACGGAGGTCTGAAGCTCTGTATAAAGGGTTGAGAGAATAGTAGTTATGGATTTGATCAAATTCCACCTGCTGTCTATGCTGCGACAAAATGGCCACTGCCTCTTTGTAATTCCAAAACTTTGCAATATCTAGGGCTGTCTGTCCTGAGGCATTCAAACAATTTACGTCACATCTATGGAAAAAATGAATTATTATTTTTACTACCGGCTGAGGTCATTCCTGTAAACACTTACTGACATAACTTTTCCATTTCTATTTAACTAAACAGTGTGCAGTTATTTAAACTGAGAATCACTGAGATATTGATTTTAAATAATATTCTGGATTCATTAAAAAAAAACCGATAAATTAAATAGTACAGTATGTGTTCATTTTATGATCCTATAGCAGAAAAATTAATTTTTAAAAGATTATTTAAGATTGAGTTTTAACGTTTCCATAAAAAATATACCCTTTGTCAATTAAAGAAGATATAATAGGTGTGTGTCCGTTTCTTGCAGCAAACATTAAAGCTGTCCATCCTCTATCACTCTTAACATCAATATCCACTATTTCTAAGGAAGGGAGTGAGAAAAAAAAACAAATTTTTTTTCTCTCACAAACATGTCATTTTTATAATTTAACATACACAAAGATTGTAACTAATAGTTTAAAATTTATTTATAAATGTATAAAATAATACGGTTAATAGGTAATCCCATAAATTTTGCCTCAATGATGACAAAATCTGAAACCTTGTACAAGTGTTAGGGCCGTTAACGATTAATTAAAATTTAATCGTTAACTTTATAAAAATTAACGATTAATTAATCGTTAATTTTGATTAAAGCCAAAAATTGAAATTTATGGTGTCATAAGTAACATTTATTAAAATACTTGTTGAAAATCGAAATAACACTGGAATGTCTTCTTTATATGACATATTTTAACCAACAACGCAAACAGACAAGTGTATTGACATTATTAGTTTTATCTTATCTTATCTTATCTATACAGACGCTCCTTCTATGCAGAAGATAGTTGCGTCCACAGACCATGACAGATGATCTGTTGGCAAGTGATGCAGCATTCACAGGCCACGGCTTTGTGGGTTCCACGCATTACCCAGCCGCCTAACTACATGTAGTGTTAGGTACCCATTCGGAGCGGGGTGACTCAGGGACGCCCTAGGCCCCGGGAACAAACCCTTGCCTTCACACGGATTCGAACCCGTGACCATCGGTACGACAGTCCAGTGTGCTGCCACTCGACCACCGGCGGGTCTTATTGACAATATAACCAGCCAAGCTGAACAATCGTTCACATAGCTTTAGATTGTCTCAGCTGAAGTTTCCAATACAGTAGTGGATGTTTGGTATGCAGGTGATATGTAAGCCAAGTGTTAGAATCATGGTAGCAATGTTCCCTTTAAGCAGCGCGGCTGTGCAGATATTTTACTGACACCACACAAGAGTTTAGAATCACTTTGCACACAAGTTTTTTTTTAACTTTGCATACGGACAAACGAAGCTTAGATTTAGAGGGAACATTGCATGGTAGGCAAACAATTTCTCTCAATAGACACAACATTTTGAACATTCACGTCAGTCAATAGTTTAAAACCAAAATTTTCGTGTAATTGTCCGGAAATTAGTTTATATTTATCGGCCTAAATATTTTAATTTTTGACTTCCAGTAAATTTATAAGTGATTAATCGTTTATAAAATTTTAATCGTTAAAACTTTTAAAGAATAATCGAGGAATTAATAGTTCATTTCCGCACCCCTAACAAGTGTTATAAAAAATTTTTTTTTAAAAAAGCCTTTTAAGACAAAACATTTGTCAAATCTTCCAGCATCCATTAATAAAGAGATTACAAACCTATTGTTCTTAACTTTTTAAAAAACTAATGAATGCACACATGTTCATTAGATCTTCATTATATAATTATGTTCTTTACACATTTTAAAGCCTCATTTAAAGTGTAATCATTTTCTTACTAATTTTTCATTTATAAAGATAGATGGACCAATTAGGTATCCATTATCCACTTTCTTAGAATCACAAGTACATTTTACTTCAAAAACCAACATCTATAAAAACTGTGGGACCATTTTGAAATTTCAATTTGTGGAGCCTATTGAAAGCCTAACCTAGTAGCTCTTTAAAATCTTCCAAATCCCCACGAGCCGCACAATCCAGAAATCGTTGATTTAACTGTTTTTTATCTTCAGTATCTTGGAAATTTCCCTGACCACTCATGTTCCTGGAGAAGAAAAGAGTACAAGTCACAAATATTAATTGTTTAAAACACACAAAAATGCCCCCCAAAACAAGTTATCAATAGCATGAATAAAGCTACAGTAGTATTTTGAAATGAAAATGTGAAAAAAAGTTAGACATTGAGTTAGTGATATTTTTTTTAGTTAAAAAATATATCCTACACCAGTGGTTCCCACTATCTTTTAACTTGATTTTAATGTGTTATTTTACAGAAGGCAGAAGGAAAACACTGTCTCATAAAAAAAATTTTAGTTTAAAAAAAAGAAAATTATGCGTTTATTTTCAAATCCCATTTATACAATAGGCAGCTTAATTAAATCTCAAGTTGAAAAAGTACACGTGTGAGAGATCAGATAAGTAAAATACCAAATTGTTCAAGGTGAATATAAATGGCATCATAATTTTGTTTATAGAAAAAGAACTTTAAAAAAAAATACTAATAATTCTTGACAACCAACTTGACCTCACTAAAACTTGTCTTGTTCCTTCAAAATTAGATCTGCTTTTGAACTTCTTTGACATAAAGTGTGTTGATCCTTGCTGTAGGAATATTCTTGTTGAGATGTTTGAGCTCACTGCGGCAGCATCAAAGGGCATCTTCAGTCGACGATATTACTGTATTATTTGCTAAGTTATGTTTTATGATGTACTGTTTGGTGTCATGACATTCAACTGGATCATGAAATTTTCTTTTAGCTTTCCTGTTACTCAAGGTAGATGCATAACTAGTTATCTGTTGATGATTTTTCACACAGAAACTTAGGGTAGTATGTCTTTTTGTTGAGTTTATAACTTCTTTACCAATAAGGAGCTTACAAATGTAGGAATTCATGTATGAAGGTGTATGACTCACTGGATCTAAGTGCTTTAATATGTACATAAGTCTGAAACTCTGCATGTGCTTGTTTGACATACAATTTATGCCATGTATACAATTTTTAAATACTTATTTTTAATTAATTTTTGATAACTACTGCATGATCTAGTACCAGATATCTGAAAATAAATATTATTATTAATGCCCAGCTTAAACTTAAATGAGTAATTCACTCAAAGTTTCATTTACTTGATTAGAAAAAACAAATTATTATAAGCAAGTTTCATTCAAGAATATTATATTTAAAAAAATAATAATAATTATTAACTTTGTTTTAGTTAATAATTTGAATGTAACAGAAGTCTTAAACCATATCAAAAATTGATACTGTAAATAGGTCTTACTTTGTTCATTACATTGAACTATTACAGATTAACTAGATTATATGAACCAAAGTTACTGGGTTTTGTAATTTAAGGCATTTGCCTTCACTTTCTTCCTAGTTTGACTAAATATGAAATATCTAACAATCCCACATTGATGTATAACACTCATGACCTCAATCAAATATGAGCAAAAATCCTCAATATTAGAAAACAGGAAAAAGTTACAGACACTGATTTCCTCATCAGGCAGTACTCCAAAGTATCTATACAAGCCTGATGCAGTCCCAACTACATTGGGTGGGGCATGTCATGTGCATGCAAGACTATCACTATGACTCCCAAGAGGATCTTCTATAATCTATAGCTAGCTTCTGGAGACTACTATAATAAGACTATATATATGGAAAAGCACAGCAAATTATGAAACAAATAGACTGCCGAGTAAAGTAGACAATTCAGGAAAGTTCATACAATAATATTTCCCTGTGACACCCCGACCATCTCTTGTTCAATCTGTATTTTAAAAAAAACAACAATTAAAAATAAAAAAAAAGAGCTTAATAGAGCTAGTGCTTGTCAACTCACCAAATTTACCCACTGCCTCAACCCCAAAAAAACAAAAAAAACAAACAAAAAAAATCAATAATTTTAAATTCATAAGCCAAACTAAAACTAAGACACTAAGAGTAAGAGGTGACCTATTTTAACATTTCTGCCCCATTTTGATCACCAACTTTTTAAAAAGAATAATAATTGCAAAAAATGTTCATGCAACTTTAAAAACAATCTAATTTACATAACAATGGACAAAAAATGGTTAAATAAACGTAATTTTATTTAACTTGAGTTTGATCATTTTTGCATTTTTGGTTAGGCCTATGTGCTGGTAATTATATTAATATTATAATTATATCAATTGTCAAAGTAAATAAATAGAGGTAAAAAAAGATTATTAAAAACCACGTTTTTATAAGTGGACTTAAAAGAAGAATATAAATTTAAAAATTTAAGTTCAAGTAATTTAAATTTAATATGACTAAAAACGTTTGGCGGGCGCTTGAGGTGTTTGGTATAAAAATTAAAGTGACAAACTTTAAATTAAAGATTTATAATTTAGAAGGCAAAAGAGAGATCTATATATAAGATAAGTGAGAGAATGGGTGGATGCATATGACCATATGTAAAACCTCAAAGTCATAAGCCCCGCCCCACGTTTTAGTTTTAAAACAGTGTGATGTCACACATGGCCGGACTCCTCCCCTGTCACACTTTCTTACCCCTCCCCCTTCCCCCCTCTGGAGCGTGACTTACTTTATGGACGGCCCCTTAGTTTAGTCTTAGTGATTAAGAGTCTTAGTCTTAGTTATAGTAGTTACTTAGTAATAGTACTATTACTTTTAAACTTTTACTTTTAGTGATTAGTCTTCATACTATACACAAATTTAATATTCTATGACAAATTTATAAAAAAAAACCATTATACAACAATTTTACTGCGTCCTATTATATTTAAGCCGATAGAAAATATGTATTATTTAATACAAAGAAGAATCTTACAAAGTCCTAAGTTATATAATAAAATTTCAGCCTGGTGCAAAGGTTAGCTTCCTTAGTGTTGCAAGTTTGTTTCGTTTATAATTGTATATAAACGTATATTTTAGACAATCCTTACGGAACTAATACTCTTTTCTACCAAGAAATTTCAACGCTCTTTCATCTATTTAAATCTTTAAAAAAACTATATGAAAAATAGATATCACATTTTTTTTCACAAATTCACGTCCCCATTTATTAATCGTCTTATTCAAAATAAATTTTAAAAAAGAATAACAAGTTAATAAAAACGTGGAAATATAAGTAGCAAATAAATGATAGCATAATTATTATGTCAAATAATCAAATATAAAAGTCTAAAAGCCCTCTAAAGTCTAAATCATTTTAAGAGTTTTCATTAATTACTTTGTACTTTTAATAGTGTTTAAATAAGTTTATGAAATAATGTTTAGTTATGATTCTATTTTTCCAAGGATATGAAAAGACTTATCGGAGCTTTGGTGTTATAAGATTATCTGTCATGAAAAAAATAATTAAATCTGTTTGTAATTTATAGCTGACTGATGAAAAAATGTTGAGAAATCTGGTTATATAATTAATGTTGACATGAAACCATGGATTCGCATTTTGTGGAAATGATACCGTGTATTTTGGATTTTTTAGAGCTTGATGCTAATGAACTGCTAACCGCAGGTATAATTCCAGAATATTATTTAGTTTTTTTTTAAAATATGGTATATTCTGCATACCACGTACCCTATCCATTATGTAGCCCACTTTTGCACGAAAATAGGGTAATCTTGAACTTTTGGCAACGAACGTCAAGCCGCCGGCAAGTGGCAAGGCAAAATTTTTCGGTCTTTCTTTTTCAGAAATGTGTTTCTTGACTCTAAATTCTAGATTTAGTTCTAGTGCTGCCTAGGTATACCCCTGCCTAATTCTAGCTCTTGCTCACGTCTTTCTGGCCTCTAGCCTCTACTCTAGTGTTAGGCTTTGGTATTAGTTGAGTACTAAAGACTAAGTCATTATTATTTATTATTATCCTTATTATTATTATCAAAATTCGCTGTGCACTGTGCTATGTTGGTCAGATATCTGCACTGCAGCGCAGCTTAAGTCAAAATTAATATTGACAATTGACCCACTTTTAAACATTAAGTTAAGTATTAAGTCTGGCCCGCAGCCTCATGTTAAATAATTAATAATTAATTATAAATTGGCTAGTGGATTTTTTCTGTTATGACGACATTATATTATATTTAAAATAACTAATAAGAAAATACGAAATTATGTGCCATTTTAAGGGAAAAATATGATGATGGCAAAAAAGTATAAAATAAACATCTTTGTTCTATAAATTTGCCATTATAAATTAATATAAATAATCCAATTTTAGTCATTCCTAATGATGGAATAAGATTTTCATTAAGTATTAAGTCATTAAATGTCAAAAATGTGACAGTATGACCCCCTTTTCACCCCCAAAATGATCACTCCTTACAATAAACAATCATATAATAAATATAATTGAAAAGTCCTGTAAGTTTGTAAGTCAGTATTAAATTATGTCATTTTAGTTAATTATCTTAATCTGTCGACCATATATTTTTCTTCATGGAATATATCCGTTTTTTCAAAAAGTTTGGAACCTCTGATTTAAATATTCTTTTTCTGTCACAAATTCACAACTAAAATACATTTTTAGACTCAACTCCTAAAGAAATGTGACATAATTTATGGAAGATTCATGCTTTTCAGGAAATTATTTTAAAACATTTTGCAAACACCAAATGAACTAAATTATGCTTAGAAATTTCATATACTAAAAAAATTGAAACTAATTAATAGTGTCAATTCTAAAATAAACGAATGCTTTTGTTAGAAAATAACCCAACCATACAGGAAAACAATTTGACTTCTACTTCTAATTTAGAATCTAACCAATTCATTCCCTTCAGTGTCTATATGGTTCAGTGGTCTTTGACCCTATTCCCTTTTGTATGGAGCTATATTGACACCATCAGGTCCAGGTCAGGGATGCATTTGATGGCATCAAATTTTCAATGAAGACTAGTCAGGGCTGAAACATCAGGGGCCAGGTGTCAGTGCTCTATACTCTATTGTCCCGGGTCATGTTGAACTGATACAATAACTAGCAAAAGACAAATGTAGCCCTTTTGTCCCAAAACACATAATACTGTTGGGCATATGCATATAATTAGTACTACAATATTTATATGCTACATGCTACCACGAGTGGAGAGAAATTATTATTTTTATATAAATTAATTTTGTTTTTAAAATATATTGGGTCAATACCATAATTATAGCAAAGCCTGTTTATTTAAGTAGAAATATCTAATTACATGTATTAGTATTAGTATTATTTAAGGTTGTTAATGGTTAACCAGTCCTTAGATCAGGAACGGTCCCGTTTAATCAGGACCGGTTAACGGTAACTTCATTTAGTCGGTATATTATTTAATGGAGCTTATTACCAGGAGTTAATTTTTTGTTGTGTTACGGCAGAATACCAGAGCCGACAAGCGAGCGACCGTGACATCAAAGCATTTTTCTTAATAATAATGTTCCGGTCTATAAAAATATAAAAATACATGTCATCACTGTTAGTGGAGTTTGCTAGTGAACGATTTTTTATTAAAACAAGAAATAAAACTAGAATGAGTATTTAAACGCAATTTCCAACAAGGAATGTCCGATTTTTTATCAAGGGAAATAATTCTAGATTACATTAAAAGTCAATTCAAATAAGTAATTCTGAAACTAAACACAATATCACGTCATATCCCCTCACGCTACATCACACCAAGAATGTGTCAATATAATGCGCACCACGCAACAATCTAACATAAGCATTCACAAAGCGGGAAACCCCATTAATTATCATTCTAGATTACATTAAAAGTAATTTCAAATCAATAATTTTGAAACAAAACAATTGCTTTCAAAAATTGCTTCTAAAATTACGGGAGTCGAACTAAAAGAGATTTTTGAAAAATTCCTTCTCCAACATTATTTTAAATATTATTAGCTACTGTTTGACGTTTGTTTCAACCCAATAGATGTTATGGTTGGCGAGAAATTGACAAAATACTGGTTTTTTTGTTTTGTTTAAATTTTCCAGGAAATCCAGTAAACCTTTTCGGTGTTTTTTTGGCCGTTGCATATCCTTGAAATGGGACTTCCTTAGCATATTTGCAAAAGACCCGAACCCTCTATCTGGTATGGTTCAGGAGGAGTTGCATATGCAAGTGTTACAATCATTACAAATCTATAAATGCAATTTTTCCAAGGGAAATTATGTTAAAAATGTATTGGCTTAGTTACCGAAGCATAGTACCAGAAGTAACACAGTGCTGAGAGCTAAACGCAAGCAGGCTGTGACTTCGATGCCTTCCCTTGTTGGTTATAATTTAAGGGAAAATACGGACCGGGCAGTAAAGCTGGCTTTTTTTTAACGATTAACCGGTCCTCAAAAACAAACTGACTTGACAACCTTAGTATTATTAGTAATTTTGATGCCAGTTAGAAAAACTTTGTTAATTTGACCTGAGATATTTAAAAAAATTAAAACTTACTGCCTCTACCACTATTAAAATTTAAATTAAATCCATCTCAGACACTTTTATAAGTTATGGCATCGATAGTTACTATTAAAGTTAAAAGTAATAATGAAAAATGAGTTACTTGAATGCTACTGATTTTTTTTTACAAATAGGTTTCTTTGCAGATGGCGGGGAAGAAGGTATATTAGCAAGTTTTTTTATCAAGCAAAACTCAGCAGAAAAGGATGACATCAATGCCTTTGTGGACTCGTCTACCTCAGCTAAAATGTTAAGACTCTCTCCTCAAGATTTCCGGTTACATTTTAGAATGTCATATTCTATGTTTTGTGATCTTCTTGCTGCAGTAAAAGAGCATTCTTCATTTTTGTCTCCTGATAAAAAGAGAAAATCTAGTGAGCTGAAATTAGAAACAAAATTACAGATTGCATTGTATTACTTAGGTTCATTGCATACTCGGGAAGAAATAGCTGACTATTTCAAAATTAGTCTGTCTTTCCTGGAAGTTGTTTTAAATCAGACAGTAAATTACCTCTATGAACTAATGCAGGTTCTAATATCATGGCCAGATAAAAAACAATTTAAAAGCATTATTGATGGTTTTCAGAAAAACTCTCATTTGCCAAATATCATTGGTGCTATTGACGTCACTCATATAAACTTAAGAATTGCAGACTCAGATAAAAAGTTTTACCTAAACTCTAATAACAAGCCAACAGTCATTTTGCAGGCCGTGTGTGATCATAGTATGAAATTTCTCCATTGTTGTACTGGGTGGCCAGGATGTGTTGACGATGTGAGTGTTTTGCATGATTCAGACTTATTTCAAGATGTCAAGGAAAATCAATCGGTATTTTTTCCCAATGACTGTATGCTTGTTGGTGATCTTGCCTATCCATTGTACAGCTGGCTACTTACACCATATGAAGGCCCAGATAGTAACTTAAATGAAAAACAGATACAGTATAATTTTTATGTAAATGTAGCACATAATACCATTTCAAAAGCTTTGCTTCATCTTCGACGTAGGTTTCCCCGTCTTGAAAATATAGATGTCAGTGATTTGGAAAGTGTTGTGAAAATTATTTTAGTTACATGTGCACTGCATAACTTTTGTATAGATCAGGGAGATACTGAATTATTCATGGACTCACTGATTTGTGAAGAGAGATTAAGCACAATTTCAGAGCCAGATAACAGATTTTCAAATACTGAGGCATTTCTTCAAAGAGATAAAATTTTGCAAGCACTGTAATATTTCAGGTAGAGTGCAAATATAGTGTTTTTACATTAAAAAAAATAAAAAATGGCATTGCATCTCTGTTATCATATATTCTTTGTTTTAAATATGAGATTAAATTACTTGTAATGTGTGTTAAGCACTGTTCAGTGTACAATGTTTCAAACTTACTTGACTTAAAGGTTATGTTTAAAACAAAATATTTACATTTATTAACATTAAATATTTTGCTGTATAATGCATTTAAAATAAATGTTCTTTTGATGACTGTACATTTATTAATTTCCATTTCTTCATTGTTAAGTGTAAGTTTAAATGAGATAGACCAGAAAGAATCCCCATGTCAATAAAGTAATTAAAAAATCAAACAAAACCTTAGACTTTGTAAAGAGAAACTGTTATAGATGTAATAAGAAGATAAAACTGAAATTCCTCTTTAATTTGGTGAGACGTGTACTAGAATATGCATATTTTGTATGGGACCCATTCACCAAAGAAAACATAAATAAACAAGAACAAATTCATAAAAGAGCTGCCAGATTCATTACTGGAGAATATTCAAAACTGACAAGAGTAACACCATTAGTTAAATCATTAAACCTTGAAACACTAGAGCATAGAAGAACAAAGAGAAAAGTAGAAGTAGTAGTTGTATTAATACGTAAGACAATCAATTCTAACTTGGGAGTACAGCACAAAGATAATCTAATACAACCCTCAGATAGACGTAGGGATAAAAACACTTACTATTCTGTATGCATTGCAAGAATAAACACATACAAAGTCTTGTGCTTCCCTTCCAGAATTCGGACATGGAATGGGTTGCCAGAGGAAACCAGGAAAACCTACACTCTGTCAACATTTAAAACATTAATACAAATACAAGACTAGACATACAGCATGAATAATCGTAGGATGCAATAATCTTTATTATTGAAAGGGCGTCTGTAACATAAGATTAAGATAATAGGTTTAAAAAAAAAGAGTTGGCAAGTTTCTGGATCTCTTTGTCAACTTGCTAACAGCTGCTATGTAGACAATGTTATAATTAACATACAAACTTTTATACTTAAAAACAAACAA